>BROF01002230.1:169936-198948 GCA_024346535.1 Eptatretus burgeri | reverse complement strand
TCGCATAACATACCTACAACTTATGGCCAGCGTATGCGGAACGTGTGAGTCATACGCTGGCATACGTTGAAAATTTTTGAGCATGTTCAAAATTTGTCGACGAGCTTGGCGTACTATGACGTATGCCAGCATGCTTCAGCGTGCTCTTAACGTATACAAAACTTACCCATAACGTATTCGATGTGTGCCAGCGTATTCGCCATTTTTTTCATACGTCGGCATACGCTGGCAAAAACGTCAAGGTGTGACAGGGCCTTTAGCTCTCATACGAGCCTTGACAATGTACACAGCAACAACAACAACAACAACAACAACAACAACAAAAAAAATAAATGACCATTTCGAGTTTAGACCCTTCAGATCCTTTAGATGCGTTTAACTTCCAAGACCTTTAAGACCATATAAGACCCCTAAAACCCTTAAAGACCCTTTTGACCCTCAAGACCCATCTTGACCCTTTCAACCCTTTGGAGCTTTCGCACCTTTAGACCCTCAAGTCCCCAAAGAGTCTCAAGTTCCCTAAAATCCTTTTATACCTCAAAGACCCTGAAGACCGTTCAAGAACTTATAGACCTTAAAGACCCCTTAAACCTTTCAAACCCTTAGGACTCTAAGACCTTTTATACCCATAAGACCCCAAATAACCTTTAGACCCTTAAGACCCCAAAGACCCTTTAGAATCTAAAGAACCTTCAGAACCTTTAGATCTCCAAGAGCCCAAAACCCCTAAAGAACCTCCAGACACCTAAGACCCTCTAGACCCTTGAGACCCTCAAGACCCCTTAGACCCTTTTGGACATTTAGACCCACAAGAGCTCAAAGACCTTCAAGACCCTGAAGTCACTATTCCCTTTAGACACTCAAGACTGCTAAGGGCCTTCAGATGCTAAAAACGCATAAGACTGTCAAAACCCTTTTGACCCTTTAAGAACCCGAAGAACATTCAGACCCTTTCGACCCCTAAAACTGTTTAAGACCCTTAAGACCCTTTATCACCATCTACACCATCAAGACCCTAAAGACCCTGAAGACACCTTGAGGCTCTCAAGACCCTCAATACCTTCAAGATCCTTGAGACCCCCAAGACCACTTGAGACCCTTGAGACTCCTAACACCCTCTAGATCCTCCAGACCCACAAGACCCTTGAGAACCTCAAGACCTCTTAAGACCATTTAGACCCACTAAGACCACTAAGAACCCTGAGACACTTGAGACTCTTGAGACCCTCACAATCCTCAAGGCCCTCAAGAGCCCAAACACCCTCAATATCCTGAATACCCATGAGACCATTTAGCCCTTAAGACCCCTTAGACCCTTTCGAACCTTTTGACCCTCAAGCCCCAAAGACCCTCAAGACCCCTTTGACCCCAAAGTCCCTCAAGATCCCGAAGTCCTCTAAGACCCCCAAGACCTCTAAAATCCTCAACATGTCTAAATCCCCCAAGAACTCCAAGACCATGTAGCCACTTTCAAACCTCAAGACCCCTAATACCATTTGAGACCCCTAAAACCCATAACAGCATTTAAGACTCTTTAGACCCTCAAGAACTTCAAGACCCAAAAGACCCTCAAGACACTTTGGACATTTAATAGCCCTAAGACCTTGGATACCCTTTCGAGCCTTAAGACCCAAAACAACCTCAAGACCCCAAAGACCCATAAGACCCCAAAGACTCTAAAGACTGTTTAAGAGCTGATAAACCTTTAAGTCCCTGAAGACCTTTTAGACCCTCAAGAACCCTAGCACCTTTTAGAGCTTTCAGACCCCTTCATACCCTTTACCCCCCCTTTAGACCCCTAACACTGTTTAAGATATTTTAGACCTTTAAGACCCTTTTGACCCTTATGATCACTATGACCCTTTAGACCCCTAAGACTCTGAAGACCCAAAGACTCTTTAAAACCCCTAAGACTCTTTACTCCCTTTCGACCCTTTAGATCCCCAAGTCCCCAAAGACCCTCAAGAACCCAAAGATTCTCAAGACCTCTTCGCCATGTAATTAATCTCGGTTGTGTTCTGCTGCCAAGTTTCTTGGAGAACACTCGCCAAATGGCTTAAGCATTCAAGCAAGCACTCCATTCAAAACTGCTGATAAGGATTGGCTGGCTTGGCAAGCACTAGCTATCTGCTTGGGAACTGAATACACCCTTGGACATCTCAAAAGCATACAGCACATACAAAACTTCACTCTACCGAGCCGATTTTCATTGCCTCTAATTTTTATTTACTTTACATAATATGTGAATTACATGTCCATCCGTTGGTTTATAAGCCTTGAAAAGACGGGTGAAAACCAAAACTTTTATATTATTAAAGATTTCACTGTTACCTTTCATCTGCATTATGAGAACATACCTTCATTGGGTGGTGCCTATTAGACTGCTGCCATGATCGCTGCAAACAAAACATTCATTACCAAGTTTCCTCTGCATGAGTTGTCATCAAAATGTACTTTTTTCCTGAAAACAGTAACTTCATTTAATGATAGAAGACACGTTGTTCAGTCTTCAAATGTACACCAGAGGCCTGTGTGGCTTGTTCCAAGGCAAAAGGCAAAAACAAAATGGTGGATTGAGACACCTACCAGGGAGAGCAGGCTAAACAAGGATAAGGCTGTTTTTGTTTTTTTCATGATGATATGAGTTAATTATCTTCAAAAGGGGTATTTAAATTAATCCAAACACCCAATTTTTAACCTCCGCCATCGAAGATGGACAGAGGTTACTGTTTTCACCCCTGTTTGTTTGTTGTTTGTTTGTTTGTGAACAGTATTACAGAAAAACTCCTGGACCGATTTCGACGAAACTTTGTGGGGGGATTATGTATGGTCCAAGGATCATGCCATTAGATTTTGGACTTGGTCCACAGTCCAATATGGCCGCAATGGTGGCCAATTTGAAAAAAAATATTTGAATTTTTGTTTTTACATTTCTACGTTTTAAGTGATTTCCAACCCCAAAAAAAAAAATTTGTTGGAGGAAAAAAAAAAACAAAATTTTGTAACTTTAAAAAAAAAAAAATTTGGATTTTATTTGAAAAATATTTGAATTTTTTTTTTGCATTTCTACATATTTTAAATGATTTCCAACCCCCCCCCCAAAAAAAAGAAATTGTAAGAGAAAAAAAAAACATTTTGCACCTTTTTTTTTTCAAAAAAATTGATTTTTTGGGGGGGGGCATTTCTACATGCGCGTCGATCTAGTTTAGTTTATTCAATCGTGGTTCAGTAGAGTCTGATCCGTTTTGGCCTACAATGAATAGGATATCAGGTTCACTTAAGTGACCCAGCAGTATTGGCGGCGGAGGTTTTGCACTCCACAGAGTGCTCCCCCAACCTAAAATCCTAGGTCCACCCTTGGTGATGGAACTCGATCTGTGATCTGCTGTCTCGTCAAGTTAGGGGATTCGATTTGTATATGTCTTTGATTATACATTCATTTCTCCTGATTTTTGTATACATCTTTGTTTATACAATAATTTTCTGAACTAACCAATCTGTTCTTATAAATTCTTCATATAAAATGTCTTGGTGTATCCCATTGTTTATGGTGAATCCCATTTTGTGGCCTACTTCTCTGCCTTTGTTGAAAGGGTATCAATTTCATTTACAATCTTGGTTTCATTGTATTCTTCATTTTAGAGGTTTGTTTTCGGCTCTAACATAATATATTGTTGATGTGAGTAGTTCTTCGACACCTTTTCTTTTCGTAAGCTGATTTCTCATTCTTTCTCTAATCTCATCTTTCCTCATGGCTTTTTGTATTGTTCACAGGAATCATCACTATAATTCACGGACCGGTGGTGTGTTTGTTTGTTTGTTACTTGGCAAAAGTTTTTTTTGAGAAGTATATTGATCACTTCCGTTTGTTTGTCTGTCTGTTCATCTTTAATCGCCTACAGGTCACAATTTTAAACTGATCTTCACGAAACTTCCCCAAATGTTGGAGTTGGTGGTCCGACAGAATCCTATTTATTTTTGAGGTCAAAAGGTCATCATAGCCCAAAGGTCAACTTTTTCGAATCCAGAAAATCCCCAATTTTCATCCGATTGACTTAAAATCTGAAGAGGACTTGCATATTTGGTCATTGAATTCAACCACAAATTGTTGAGGTCAAATATGTTTTATGGATTTTGCAAGTATCGTGCTCTGCACGACGTCATCTTCTTGTTTGTTTTTTATGTCGCACTACTCCTCCCCAGTTCTGGGCCGATTACATTCATTTTACAAGGAATAAAAACTTCTTTTTTTCATGCAAAAAGGATGTAGGGATGTTACTCCAAAAAGTATGGAAACAAGGTACAGATGGTCACAAGAAATGATCATGTGAAATCATCTCTACATCTTTCTTTCAATGATGGTTGTCCCGATAAAAGACAAAGTTATATTGAGAACACACACACACCCACACACACACACACACACACAGTGTCTTGTGGGACTGACATTTTTTTCTCACACCATCCCGACATAGAGAGTGCAAGCGCACAATAATAATTCACGAACCGGTGTGTGTTTGTTTGCTTATCACACTACTCCTTCGACAGTTGCAGGCCGATTACATCCAGACTTGCTCCATAGGATCAGCAAGACCCCAATTAGTGTATGGGGGTGTTTTCTGTCTTTGCCGGTAGTCTTAGGGAGGAAGGGGGGGGGATGCAAGTTCTCCATGTAAATGTGTATCGTGTAGTGCCATTCCAAGTGAGAGAGGGTATTACAAGTCCCACCCTTTACAATACAGTACAGTATTCCTGTCCCCACATTGTCCAGTGCAGTGAATTATGCAAGAGGTATTTTGGAGAGGTATTTTGAATTATACATTTGAATAAGGATAATAACTTAACCTCTCTGGCCTCTCCCATCTGGAGTGGGTGCTTTTATTAAGGTAAATTTGGGTCTTGATAAGAAAGGATGATAGCAGTTCAGTCTCACCCACCTCCCCCCACCGTTCGTCCCGTTGCAGCCCCAGCACTAAAACTCAATTTTGAGGCTTTCACCTCCCTACATAGTTTTTATTGTATCAATTTTCTCGCTCCAATTTCGATATGCCTGTGTCTGAGGGTATATGCTGGTGATAAAGGCAACAAACCGTTTTTGCTTGTTGTTCCAACACTTCGTCGATAGCTACATAATGGCTGAGATGTATATAAATGCAGAAGATTTGGAAAGAGTCAACGAATGCATCTGGGAGCTGGAAGTGGACCTGCAAAGAGCCAAAGACCACATTGAGCGGCTGGCAGCCAACCTGGACAATGCCTGGGAATGCATTTGAAGGCTGGAAGCCAGTCGTGGAACATTGTTGCAGTTTGCTAGTTGAAAAACATACATTTCGAGAAAGGTCTTACCAGGTTTATACGCTGGTGAGAATGGCAGCACAAAACCACTATACTTGGCTTGTTAGTGGGACAACTGAAACCTGTGCTAAGCATTGTGTTTGTGACCTGTGCAAACATCATAGGCAGTTGCTGCGAAAGAGGGGCACATTACCTTATCCGTGTCGAAGCTGTGGAATTAGCAGTTGGACAGAGTTAAGACTGTCAAAAGGCTGTGGGGGTATCAGAGTGCAGATAAAGTTTTTGCATAAAAAGTGACGTGAACGGAGGCTCTTTCAGTCTATACTAGTGCAATAGTTGTCGGTTCGAAAGCCCAATTAGACAAAAGCTTATTCTTTGTGTACCAGGCCAAAACATGCCAACCATAAAAGAACTACATTTGGTTGCATGGCAGTACGGGCTGCCAGACAGTCGAAGCTCAATAAATTTAATCTCATCAAGGCAATAGCCGAGGTCCACACTTCTGAGTCTGAGAAGAGAATCAGTCGTGCACTAGAAACCGGGCGGTTTGCAGCCCGACGGGGGTGATGTACATCACCCCCCAGGAAAGCCCAGACTCAAAGTGAGCTATGCCAGCTTGGTGATGAGGTCAGGGCTAGCCTCAGGGCCAACGCCTACACCTGACGCATCAAGAATAATCCATGCACACGTCTAGCCCGCGTGTGACGGCTAGCTCAGCACGCAATGCGCTCACACAAGTTTGGTAAAGAGCCAGAGCCTCTTGCCAGACAGATTACTCGAGAAGAACCCCAGTTCTTGACGTCTCAACTCACACCACAAACAAACCTGGCCATAAAACAGTGCAAAAGCTTGATCAATATAATCCAGCCTGCTATTACAGTTTATATGTAGATTGTGCAAACTGACTGTTTACCGATGGCTAGTATATCAAGATGGGGAGATGCATCACTCCAGATGAAATTGCCGAAGAAGCCAACACAATGTTAAGTGGGACACCACACAATGCTGTTATCCCATCTCGTCTTCAGTTGTCTGACCCTTCCTCCTTCCCATGGTACACTGAAGCTTGTGGCGAGGCAGTTGTCCTGAAACAACTTGCCTTCGCCTCACAGAAGGCTAATCCAAATGAAGGCATTCTCAGTTCCTTCTACAAAGCTCGTAACAAGTGTGTAATGTGTATCTACCCTCAGGAGAGCCAGAAAACAACAACTTTCTCATCTCAAGTCTGAACTATCAAAACTCTCTCCCTCCACCAAATCCTGGTGGTGTCCCGTTAAGTCTGTTTTTGGTGTATGTTACCCCTCCCTCCCCTCCCTTACCTCAAATGGCCGCACAGCTGATAGCGCACGTGAAAAGGCTGAATGCCTCCATGTTTGCTTCTAAATCTTGTCCCAAACCCATCACTTTCTGCATCCAACTTATCCAGTGACACCCAACTGTCGCTGGACTCTGTGTCCTTTTCTCCTGACATGGTGGAGAGCTTGCTTTCAAACCTTGACTCAGATTCTGCAACCGGTCCAGACGGCATCAGCCCACGTGTCCTAAAAACCTGCTCCTCTGCTCTTGCTCACCCTCTCTCTGTTCTATTCACCCTCTCATTTGCTCCAGTTCATCTGCCATCTGCTTGGAAATCAGCAAGCATTACTGCCCTGCATAAAAAAGGTGCAAAACAGATCCCTGCAACTACAGACCAATCAGCCTTCTCCCAATTATCAGCAAAGTTATGGACTCCAACATCGCTTAAGACATTAAATCCTTCCTCTTGTACAATGGCTTGATTTCTGATCAATTTTCATTCAGACCAGGTCACTCCACCCTGGATCTGCTGCTTCTGCTCCCCCAACAATGGATGGAGATGCTCAATGCCAGACATGAAATCAGAGCCATATCCCTAGACATATTGCATGCCTTTGATAGTATGGCACACTGCCCTGCTCACCAAACTCTCTTCCCATGGTATCCAAGGACATTTGCACTCATGGCTCGCAGACTTTCTCTCCTGTCACAACCAACAAGTGGCTCTTAATGGAGTTCTCTCATCCCCTCTTCCTGTCCAGGCGAGAGTTCCTCAAGGCAGTGTTCTGGGTCCTGTTCTTTTTCTGGTTTTCCTCAACGATCTTTCAGACTTTCTAGAAAATCCTCCTTATCTATTTGCTGATGACTCCACCCTCTGTCATGCCATCTGTCATCCTTCAGATCAGCAAGCAGCAGCTTCTTCACTCTCTGCAGATCTGCATAAAATCACAAGCTGGTCCAACACGTGGGACATGTCTTTCAACCCTGATAAATCTCAGACTCTCACTATGCCTCTCCAAAAGGACCATCTGGACCCCCCCCCCATCTACTTTCTCAACAGTCTGCTTGAAGAAGTCCTTTCATTCAAGCTAATGGGTCTCACTATCTGCTATGATCTTTCCTGGGAAAGTCACATTTCCAAACTGGTCTCCAAATCCAGTTACCATCTGGGAATCATCCATCATGTAAAGTCCTTCCTCGGCACACCTGAGCTCCTGACCATGTACAAAGCTTTCCTCCACAGCCTGATGGAGTACTGCTCTCCCCTCTGGGCTGGTGCTCCTGCCTCTCACCTTTCTCGGCTTCATGCTGTGGAAACCAAGGCATTTAGGATCATTGGTATCTCCTGTGATGAGGCTGAGTCTTTGGGTCTCTCACTCTCTCACCACAGGCAGGGCACCCCCCCCCCACCTTGCTCTGTCTGGGATGTGTCCACCCCATATTTCCACAGGGCGTTCCAGGTCCACCAGCAGCCCCCTTCAGTTAAACTACCAAAATCAAGAATCACTGCCCACCTTCACTCTTTCATTCCTCTTTTTTTTCTGCCTGTTTTTTTTTAACAAACTCCCACACTCTCTCAATCCCACTCTTCCCTTCAGGTCTTCAAAACAGTTGCTTTCCACCATGTCTTATCTTCCCCCATACAAATCCTCGATCTTTTCTACCCCCGCTAATCCACCCCAAACCCAACTCCTTCAAATTCCTTGCTTTCCTTTCTGTTTACCCTGTGTACCCCACCCCATCCCTCTCCCTTCCACAGATCTCCTCATGTCTCTGTTCCACACTGTTTTGTCCTTCCCTCTCCCACCCCTCTTGTCTCCTACTCCCCTTGTTGTGCGTTCCTGTGCGTTAGCTCTCATATGAGCCTCGACATCATATACAAAAAAAACAACAACAAAAAATCGATCAACCGGGGTCCTGCTCAAATGGCTGATGGTTTTATATTTTGAGTTTCTTCTGGTGGGACAAGATGAGAGTCACATTGGATATGTTGTATGAAGTGGTTGAAATGCTGCACTCTCAGCAGATGTATACACTATTTACTGTGGTGGGGATGGCAGCCAATGAACTAATGGTTGTTGTGAGTGAAGAGGATGGTTGTTCTGAGCATAAAATCAAAGAAAAGGTTGTTATCAGTGGCAACCAAGTCACAGCGGGGTCCTTGTATGGAATTGATGAACAAATATGGGAGGCGGGAAGAGAGTATCTTGTCTATGTCCGCTATGAAGTTCACCCCCTGCCTGTCCAGAATGGTGAACCTGGTCCAATGAAGGCCCCAGAAAGGGCCGATACACAGCCTGCTAATTGCGTTGTGCAATGCATTGCCGATCACTTAATGCGGAGAGTCATCAAATACTCGGCTGGACTGACGAAACCTCGCTGAACAGCTCTGGAGCCGTTTGACGTGAAGGTGGCCAGCACGACATGTACCAAGGAGGATGTACTTGCCTTGGAGGCTGCTCTCAAAATCAAACTAATCATCGTTGTTGCCCTTGGGCATACCATGTGGTAATCTGAGAAGTACAATGGTGGTTATTCACGCATCATAATTCCATGCCACAACAATCATGCATGGGCTGAGTTGCTGATGGAACCACCAGCAATCGAAGAGATATGTGGCTTTGACATTCAAGCAGAAACTACTCTGGCAGAACTCCACAATTGGCCACAAAGACAAGGACAATCCAGTGCAGCCATATGGACAAATGATGCCAGGGTCCATTGTGTTGTTCTCCAGTTTGCTGTGAGATGCATCCCTGCCACACCAAGGGTTTGGATGTGCGGGTCAGGTGCTTCTGACTCACAAAGGTACTTTATACAGAGGTGCGGCTGATGTGAGGGCGATAGGCACAGCCTTTGAGGAGGAGACTGGCTGGCACCCGTGCGCCATACCATATGAACATCCACAACTGGCTAAAGCCTAAGTCACATTTGTTCTATGGCTAGGATACGGCGGCCGTACCCCCCCCTCTGAATTGACAGAAACGTGCGGCGGCCGCAGAGTTTCTGAGGTGGCCCCATGCAGTATGGCTATCTTTTACAGGCCATAGGGGTCGCCGTGGAATTATAGCGCGGAGTTATAACTTTTTTCATTTCTACGTTGGCCGTATCAATTCAAAAAGCCATAGCTGTGACGTAGATGTGTTCCACGTCGACCGTACGTAGGGCATACGGTGGGCTTGCGTTATTCGTGCGGCTGCCGTAAGCTCTTATCAATGAAAAATGAATTTTGCCAACCCCCAAAAAATTACGGCGGCCGCACTATTTCCACGGTCGCCGTAGGGTAGTCCTAAGGCGTCCCTGTGTTCAACATACGGTGGCCTTGCGGTCTGTGTGACTACCTGCGGGCAACACAGGGTTGACGCATGGTTCCCCTACGCCTGCCGTGCGTCCTATGCACAGCCTCCGTGGCAGTCTGCGTCGACTGTGCGCTACCGCTAGAGATCGGAGTGTAGGTGTTTGCCTATACTCCGAACTGGTATATTCAGATATATATATATATATATATATATATATATATATATATATATATATTATAGTTATATATATTGGTATATTCCTAACCGTTATATTTTTATTTCAGTAAAAAAAAATAACTGGTATATATACCCACTTGTTACCGTCCGTCTGGCTGCACGTTCACCTTAGGGCCCCCCTGCGGTCGCCTTGCGGGCACTTTGAGGCTACCTTGAAGATTATATGGCCGCCACAGGGACGCCCTAAGGTCACCGCGCGACATCAAATCAAAGACCGTACGGCACCCCCACGTTTTCGGTCTCCACAATTTATAAATACGCCATGCAGCTCCCCGAAAAATAAAAACATATGTGACTGCTACATTGTGTGACCGTGGAAATACTGCGGCCGCCGTATAATTGCTAGTGGCCATAGATTTTGTAGACCCTTCGGCCGCCGTGCCAAATGTGACTTAGGCCTTCGGAGTATGATGCAGCATGTTACTCCATGGGTGGTGCCACAGCCTACCGGTTCTGCAAATGGTGAAAGAAGGGAAAGATCTGCCCTTCACCTGAAAAATATTGTGATGTTTGGAGGGTGGTGCAGGTGAAAGCCAAGGTATGAAACAACTCGAGCCAACCACCTTCAGAGCATACACACATCAATATGTGCACTGACAGCCCATTTCACTAGTGAGGACAGTGTCTTTGGTGCAGTTGGTAACGCGATGGATCTTGTCCAACAGTATGACTTTCCGACGAGTATGTTTCGGCATGCAAATGTTGATGGTGTACATCTCAGTCATATTATCTTACTTACAGGTGCAGTGCAGCTCACTACATGGGAGTTCTCTCAAAACACTCATCCAGACACATAGGGTGAGTAGGGGAGCACCTGTGCAAGAACAGTGGTTGGATCACCACACCCGAATTGGCTGACCTGCGACAAGCAGGCAACCTTTGCTTGGAGACCACAACCACTCACGAGATAATATGTCGTGTTGGTGTGAAGAAGAAAATAAAGTTTAGAGTTAATAGGATCGAGCCATATAGTTTGTTGGAAATTGGGCTCGGAGAGGAGACATGTTAAGCATCATAGTGCAAGATGACAATGAGGCTGCGTACATGACCAACATCCTGGCGGGGGCAGAGAGGCTTCTTAATTTCGGAAAGGCACCATGTGCCAATGTAATCCAATATCAGGAAGAAAAGGTGAGGACTGAGTGTATCTTGCTCATCCTCTGTCGAAATTGGCTCATCTGATAATATGCTTGTGAAGGTTAACATCTCTCTGGCCATCCTCAAAGAACAGCCTCTGTGCCGGTGAGTCAGGCAGTTCACTCAGGCAGACTGGTAGGGACTGCCAGCAGCCATCACATTTCAGGATTGGATTCTTACCCAGGACCATTTCTTTCCCATCTGCCCACTCTTGGTATTCTGAAATCTGTGGTAATGCAGTTGCTTTTCAAAAAACTGTCATTCTCCTCCAAGAAGGCAAATACAACCAAAGTAAACATCAGATCATGCCACAAAGCATGATACTAGTGCAACATGTATCTTACTTTCCCCTGGCAGTAAGAACCCAACCTTAGCACAAGGTGCGTCTAAGCTGCTGATGCGGTATCCTGGCACATCAGTGGAGGAATTTGGAACTTGGCCAGGGTGTCATTATGAAATGTCCTGCTCTTTCAAAAGACACCATGGGATCTTTAACTTCCATCAGAAAATGCAAGCATATAACATTTTCCGCAGATGATCCTGAAGGCGAGAGAAGAGGCCGAAGGAAAGAGGTGTTTTGTTCACACTAGATACAACTAAAGTTGTTGCACACACTATTGGAAAGGTCTAGCTCATGAAGGATTCGGGTTTCATGTTCCAGAGTCTGGAACACTGACGGGTTCCTCCTGTGAAGCCCATTTTTATATACCAATTCCCTGCCTGCCAATACCTAAACGCTGCCAATACACCATTATACGGTAGCTGTAAGTTGGAAACACGTTCAGTAAGTTCTGTGGTCGTCCGGAAGACGTCAAATACGTCTACAGACGTCAATGTGCGTTGGAGATACGTTACACATAGGTTTAAAGCACGTTACTCATAGGTTAGAAATAAGTTTTGGGTACGCTAGACATTACCTCGACGTGTTTCAACTTATGAGTAACTTACAAGTAACGTGTGTCGACGCGTCTCAACGATCGCGTAACGTGCCTACAACTTATGGCCAGCGTATGCGGAACGTGTGAATCATACGTCAAAAAATTTTGAGCATGTTAAAATTTGTCGACGAGCTCAGCGTACTACGACGTATGCCAGCGTGCTTCAGCGTGCTCTTAACATATGCAAAACTTACCCATAACGTATTCGACGTGTGCCAGCGTTTTAGACAAATTTTTCATACATCGACATGCGCTGGCTAAATCGTCAAGGTGTGACAGGGCCTTAAACTCATATCCGAACCATGCTGGACCAATTCAAGAAGGGACGGAAACGGACTGGGAACATTTCTACAAATGTTTATTTGCAAAAAAAAGACAAAGGCAAGACTAAACGTGAAAATGCAAGAAGGAATATTTACAATGAGCAAAAATACTTATTCAGATATACTTACAAGACGGGCCCACGCACAGACACAAACACACACACACACACACACAAAATGAAAATAAACCCAGAGTCTTCATTGGACCCTCACAGCCGTGGAGAGAGACAAGCTCGGGGTCAGAATTCGGTGGTGTACCTGACCGTCGGAGGAAGGGCGTGCTCCGCGATGCGGCACCTGACAAAGAGCGTTGGTCCGGTCCCCATTCGCACGCAGGGACTCGTGGTTCGTGGCGGAGCTCGGGTGGTGAACAATCGGGCTCCACGGAGGGAGGTAAGGGTCGCTCTGTCCTTCCTTAAAACTCCTTGTAGCAGCGACCGTGAAACTCCAGAACCCCGTTACAGCCACTGTCAAAGCAAACTCGACCGGACCCTTTTTACAGAGAGTCTCCGAGCTTTATTGGCCTCTCTCCACGGGGAGGGGCCCTTGGCGAAAACGCACTTCGCTGTCCGCCTCTGACTGGACAGGGCCCTCCGGCCCACCTTTCCGGGGCGGAGCCTCGGTCCCTACCAGGAGACCCCAGTTACTCCTCCACGTGGCCACACTCTCGACGAGTCACAGTGTCAGCGCCGCGAAGGTCATCGTACAAGAGTTACAACATTCGTGGGAGCCGAGAACTGGAACCACGAGACCCCCTCTCGGCAAGTCAAGGTACGAGCAGCCAGCGGGTGGTGATGGAGCGTGATGGGCCGAAGGGGTCATGTAGATGGGACGGTTTATTGTATGTATCTTTATACACAGGCACTCCGGCTGCTTGGTGTATCTGCACAGACTTGGATCTCAGCCTCTGAGGGTTTTGTCCATTTATCACCACTATCTAAGTCCGACGTTAGAGGTATACCTTCCATTAAAGAGTTTGCTCATCTGTCACGATTTTTTGGGTTACAGCCAGCCAGCCAGGTTATAGCCAGCCCTCGGCTCCTGGCTGCTCAACAGGGGTCTCCAAACGCAGTTGGGAGCATTGTGTGACAAAGGGAGGTCCCCGCATGGCTGCTGCTTGTTTACTATTTCCTCGCTGGTTCACTTAAGTGCTCATTGGTTGCTTTGAATGGTTCACTGGTATCCGTACAGACCAAACCGCCCATCTTGTATTGTGGAACACAATTTTGTCCTTCGCAATTTGCAACC
Source organism: Eptatretus burgeri (assembly GCA_024346535.1). Lineage (NCBI taxonomy): Eukaryota > Metazoa > Chordata > Myxini > Myxiniformes > Myxinidae > Eptatretus > Eptatretus burgeri. The sequence goes on along the minus strand of BROF01002230.1, from coordinate 185,175 downwards.
ACCAAATCGAAGACGTTAATTCAAATTTTGGAATTGAAATTATTTTTTTTTCCAACCTGTGACCATGTGTTTATGAAAGTTAGATTTCATTCAAACTACAGGAGGAACTAGAACAGCACTTGGTAGAGCACATACCTCCGCCAGGCTGAACAGTTTACATTTTGTATCCCACTGACAGGCCCGATCCGCATCCGTACCTGAACCAAAATCGAATCGGCTTGTTGTCGTCACCTACCAAACTCATCCACCAAGTTTTGTCAAAACTCGTCTCCAAGGTTTTGAAATACTCTATCATACTACATCTCATTTTGGCCCCATGTCTCATTATCGTATCCGGATCTTCACCAAAACCGAATCAATTCGATCCTATCAGACATCCAACCTGTCCACCAATTTTCGTCCGAATACGTCCAAAACGTTAAATGAAATATCATGCTCACAGATAGACAAACGGTTGAAAACATAACCTCTATCCACCTTCGGTGACGGAGGTAATAACACGCAAACACAGGCTCATGTATGTATTGTGTCGAGCTTTATTGAAGCATCTTTGCACAATAACCCTTGCAGCAAGAAAATTGAGTGACTGACATTTCATTTGTTCATCCATTTTGCAAATTTTCTTCTTGCATTCAGTGAGCTGACGGTCTTCGTTTTCTGGGAAAGGCAAAATAAGATGTAAATTAGTTTGCTGTTAAAGATGATCCATGCAATCTTCTCATTTCACAAGAACTTTTTTAATTCATCCGTATTCACTGTACTTGCTGGTTGCCTCACGTCTGAGAATATATCTCATTTTACTTTGATCCCAGGTTAAAATCCCATGTCTACTAATGTCTGCAATTCATCTAAAACTACACTGATGCCTTTACCCGACAATAAGATATGTATGCATAAGCTTCACCATAATCAAACAGAAGACCAAGAAGGAACCCGAAAAAGTAAAGAGCAAAGATGGAGTTATCAGGAGGAACCTGGATAGGATTCGGGTTTCAGCAGCTACTCCACTACCCTCAAACCTATCAAGGAACAGCCAAGTGAGCATAACAGATATTTTTTGCAAGAATTCACTTCTCCTTAGATATTACCAAAGAGAGGACTAGAGAGGAAAAGAGATGAAAGAGAAGAAAAAGCAAGAATTAGAATGAAAAGCAAACACAATAAATCAAAAAAAATTAAAAAATAATTAAATCTTCAACTTTCTGATTGTAGAACCACTCCACCATATAGCTTTCCTGCAGACCTCATATCAACTCCCAATGTTGCTATTCCTTCCATGTTGACATTTATTAGTGAATTCTTGTCCTGAAATTGTTCACTGCATGGGTTTCCCACAGGAGGAACCACACAAGGGAAATACGATGGAGGAAAGAAAACACATTGAACCAGTCACACTTGTATCTGATCATCCCCCATCTGAGTACTCGATGTAACAGAAACTTGTATTGCTGACCTCAAGCCATGTGTCCATCGATGGAATATTCAAACCCAAAAGCTTCCCTGTTCAGATTATGTCTTCATACTGCCAGGTATATAAAATACTCCTAAAACAGGAGGCTCCCACCACTGTATCAATTAAATTTATGTTCATCTCCGTCGTCTTGCACTCCGTCCAGAAAAGTGCTACCTTTTTGTACTTGTCCAAACAGTGTATATCCCCACAAATAAACGGTCCCTTTATCACACAAACATTTTTCAGTTTTGTTTTCCTTCACTGATGGTTATGATCTGTGACTCTCCCCGGTCCCGGTATTGTGATGTCATAATCTGTTTTCAATATCGTAACAGTTGTAACATCCTTCCACTCACCAAACGTGAGGCTGAGCACAGACCCTTTTGCCGTCTTTGGCACAACAGCATTTCTGTGGCTCTGGGCAGTCACGATCACACTTGCATGTCTGAGAGTGGTGATTACATTCAAGGCAAGATGATGTGGGACATTTTCCGCACCTTTCAGCACATGATCCTGAAGGCGAGAGAAGAGGCCGAAGGAAAGAGATGGTTTGTTCACACTGGATACAACTAAGGCCAAAAAAAAAAATGTTGCATTGGCGTAACGGGTCACTGAAAAATAGGGTAGGTCGGTCGGGATGTTTTTTTTTTTTTCCTAATAAATCCCTCCCAAAATCTCCCCCGGCTCGAGTACCACCCTTTTTGTCGGCGGGTTCTGTCCGAAACACTTCCAGGTTTTTGCGATCGCGATCGCAATCAACAAGATACTTGAAAACGACAGCAAAACAACAAAAATAGCAATAAAATAGGGTCGGCAAAATTTTTCGATAGCAAAAAAACAAAAAAAAAACGTAGGGTCGGCGGAATTTTTAGGGTCGGACGGGTTACGCCAATGCAACATTTTTTTTTTGGCCTAAAGTTGTTGCACACACTATTGGAAAGGTCTAGCTCATGAAGGAACATCCGCAGAATGATATTGAAATTGTAGAATCAATACTGGGACGACTTGTGTGTGAAAGTTTAACTGCAGTTAGATGCTGAGGCATGAAGTAATTACGATACTTGATCAACAACTCGAACGGACGATAAATCAATAACTCATCCCACTGCTGGATTTATCTCCATACTTGTTGGTCGTTGTGCCCAGATCCCAAAGCCTTTATTTTCAGTGCCATTTCCACTCTTGTAATGCCACTTGGGTTTCCACATTACCTTGTTCCTTTTATTTATTTGTTTTCATCTCCTTTACACTTGTCTTTCAATGAATGCTTGTTTCTTGCTCGTTATCATATCGTTGCCACTGGTACAATAAGTCACGTGCGTGTGCATGCCACTTACAATTTCTGTATTTATTTAGGGAATGCATATTGGATCAGAATGCAATACCAATTCAGTTCACTGGTTGCATTCGTTGATAAGGTGTGTCGAGCAAGCTTGGTGTTTGCTTAATAGTTAAGGTGGTTGGCTCAAGATATCAAGTCCTTGAGTTAGAGCCCATGTCGGCTGTTGAATTAACGCCAGGTTGGGTTGATTCAGCATGCCATCCTTCTGAAGTCGGCAAAATGAGTACCATTGTACTGGTAATAGAGGGCAGTGCATCAGCGGCACTGCCGTACCCCCAGAAAATGGTGCAACCAGCAGCCGCAGGGTGCACATGGTAGCGAGCTTGCACAAGGTGCGTCTAAGCTGCTGATGCGGTATCCTGGCACATCAGTGGAGGAATTTGGAACTTGGCCAGGGTGTCATTATGAAATGTCCTGCTCTTTCAAAAGACACCATGGGATCTTTAACTTCCATCAGAAAATGAAAGCAAATAAGTCCCCAGTCTAATGTCTGATCTGATGACCAGCACATTCAATGATGCACCACCCAATCTGCAAAACGCTAGGATCACACACACACACACACACACACACACACACACACACACACACACACACACACACACACACACACACACACCAGTGTTTAATGAAATAATTTGCTTATGCAACTGACAATTAGTTTTGACTTTGTAAGTATAAATGTAACTCGAACAAAGCCGATGACATGCCATCGCACATCCCCACGCTTCCCACCTAAAGCAAAGTTCAAAGATGACAAAACGTTTCACCAGGAATGGTCCAAAATCAAATTTCAAGTTAAAAAACAAAAAATCTTCTCTTTTGACCCCTGTGACCCTCAATCCCCACACCCTGGGGCATGAACCGCAGGTCAAGCCCAAAAAGTCGTTCCATCTTTCATGCGTCCCCCAATGTTGATTGCATATAATGCAAAGTTTCATGAAAAAAATGTTTCCAAATGTGCCCATAATTGTATTTTTTAATATTTGACCTTTTGACCCCACCCTAGGGCCTCAGGGGGGGGGGTGGCGCTAAGAATGATACTGCTCAGCACCTTCTTGCCGTGTGATGATCAGAGCTACAGGAGGACATAGCATGATGGGCAGACAGATAGACTCACCTGATTAGAATATCCACCCCCCCCCACCACCGTGTTGTGTATTTTTTGTTGAAGGGTGGGAATAAAAATCTTTTTTTTTGCGCTTGAAACTTCAACATTTCAAATTTAAAAGAAAAGTTTGCACATGCCATGGGAGGAAACACAACAACATGTTAAATTGTACAAATCTCTTTTATAAGCCCAAACCCATGACATTCACCATTTCGTTAAAGACTCTTTGATGTCATATAAAGTTATAACACTCACCAGGTTTGGGTTCTACACAGATTCTCTTGTTGTTCTTGGTGACGCAGCATTTCTGTTTTCCTGGACAGTCACAATCACGATGGCAGTGCCGGCTGTGCTCATTCCATACGCAGTATGCTGGTTCAGGGCATTCCCCGCACTTGTCCTCATAACATTGTACTGTAGGAGAGGATAATACCAGACAGAACACCAAGCAGACAGACTACATGAGGCCAATATCAATGTTATATGAACTGTGACTTCAAAACCTGCAAATTAGAACTCAAGAAAATGTGACAGAGTTGGGAATGCCGAAATCCATAATGATTCCCATTGTTATTTTTAAAATCTGGGAAAGAAGGTTTTTGGTAAAAAAAAAAAAAAATGAAACCATGTTTTCATTGAACACAACCTGAACCACCTTGATCGCAATCACCTGCATCCTCTACATTCATCTCATCAGTAGAATTAAAAGAGTTGACCTTTCCACATCTGAAATCAAATTGTTTTATGTTTCTGTTTTACTTTTACACAAACTGCTGTTTTCACCCGAATTCTTATCCCCAAATTTATGGGAAAAAAATAACAACAGCTCATTTCCATTCTGCCAATATATATATATATATATATATATATATATATATATATATATATATATATATATATATATATATATATATATATATATATATATATATAGTCACGCAATCGATGCAGAGCCCACCGCGCTGTAAACGGTGGTGCGTGTATGTACACTGTATGAAAGCTTGTAGTGACTAGTGAGTAATCAATCTGTAAGTACAATCAGGCTCTCAGCACTGTCGGGTGGAGGAGTCCACCAAAGCGATCGACGAGGGGTGTTGTGCTGACAATGGCACATGCTGGCATGCACATGCTGGTACACGATGTGCTTGCCACAATCAACAGCCCTTGTTGCTTGCCTTAGTGGACTCGTCCATCCGATAGTGATGAGAGCCCACGAACTTGCTCAATGTTGTCTCCATAAGGATCAATCCTATCACTAATTTTGCTTTAAGGCAAAAGATTGAGTGTTATGGAAGGTCCGAAAAAGGAAGATTACTGACTTCTTTTCATCTGTCATTGTGACAGACCGTGCTAGAACTACAGATGAAGCACAACAGAGAAGACCTGAAGGATAGTTTGAAATTTCCATTGATCAAAGTCCTCTATTACTTGATTGATTGCTCAAAATTGGATGCACCCTCCCTGGAAGCTCCTGTAAGGCTGAACACTCATGTTCTTGCCTGCGGTGCCTGAAGACCTACCAAAGAGATTCCATGGGAGAAAGTGGGATGGCATCTCTGGCCCTCATGAACATACACCATGACTTGCCCATATCCCAACATGATGTGTGTGACATTTTCATTCGGAAACACAAGCGCCATCTTTTCCAAAATGGCATCATTTACGAGTAATAAAATAATCCTCATCCGCCGTTCTATCTGATCTCTTTTGTGGGGAGACTCCCTGCCCTAAGCTTCGCAACCTCGGCGCATGGTGGTGCCCAGCTTCGCCCAGCACACAGTCAGTCAGTCAACAACATCATTTCACACTACAGGAGTGCACAGGTCTTTTAAAACTAAGGATTGGCTCAGCAAATTTGCCACTTTGGCCCATTAGTCATCGCGAATCTGCTGAACTGGTGGGCCAGCAAAGAATGCAACAAATTGCAGAAAACTTCCAATAACACAGGAAATGCCATTTCCGATGATCAATTTCTAAAAACGTTCTGGATGTTTACCCCAAACTCCACCCCCATCCCCCGTTTGGCACAATGGCCTGGTGCACCCCCCCCCTCAACCCACCATCACCATCTTGAAATTCCTGCATCTGCCTCTGACATATATTTTTTACATCTACCATAAAGGTTTAACAAACTGGGTAGTTAACCAGGATGTAACAGTCAAAGGAGATTCCTACCAGATGGTTTTAGATAATCTGATGCTCCAGTTATCAGAATGTGTTCAGTTCTCCTGAATGATGCCATTTTTCTTCAAGATAATGCAAAACCACATTACATCCACAAGATCCTTCACAGGACTTACCAGGAAAATGAGGATGATGAGGATGATGAGGATGATAAGGATGATGATGATGATCAGGATGGTGATCAGGATGGTGATGATGGTGATGTCCTGAAACAAGAGATGTGAGACATGTTCAGTATGCACACAGAGCAAGGGACAGTCAACGAGAAATAATACAACAAATGACGTCAAACAAATGTTCGTTTAGTGGAAGAATATCCAGACCATGTTGTTTTAAAGTCACAGACATGTGTTGGTCACAGGTTTTTGTGGTTTAATGGAGTTTTTTTCAGATGATTTTAGAAGGAAATATCCAGATCACTGAGATATTTCATTGTTAACCTGGAAGCTGCATCACCGGACATCTCAACAACCAGATATTAAATTACTTTACATTTACCACTCTCTCATATTATTTAAATATTTCCATTCCAGCTCATCGTTGTTACTCTCTATGTTCCCCTCTTCAATACATGTGTACCACTGATAGAATTCATGATTCAAACCCACTCACTACCTTTTGGTTCTACGCACATCCTCTTGCCATCCTTGGTGCAGCAACATTTCTGGTGACCTGGACAGTCATCGTCACACCTGCACGTTACGTAGTGCCAATGATCCCAGATACAATGTGCAGGATCAGGGCACTCTCCAGGCCTCTCATGGCATGTTCCTAATGTGGAGGAAAATGAAAAGTAAAGAGAAAACTCAAACCAAGTAGTACTGATAGAAAAGTGAAAACCATCATGGAACTTACAATGTGGCAGCAAATATCACCATCAGCAGCTATTTTCAGCTCCCTGCAGGATGAAATCCTCGGCATTTTGATGCCATTTTGCTCTATCTCTTGCTTTGTTGTTTGAATTTACTATTCCCGAATATTTTCCTATTTCTTAGGTGTGGCCTTGCCCTCTTCCTGTTGCCATCCATCCATAGGTCTGCATGTTGTTGATATTGATGTTTGTCTGTTATCTGACATTTTGCTAATGTGTCCTGCCAATTCCCATTTCCTAAATTTAATTATTTCTGAGATATCCTGTATTTTTGGTTTGTTTTCTGAACCAAACATGTTTCATACAATTTCAAGAGTAGTTCCTGTTATACTATTTGTTGTGCAAAATGCTGAACTCAAGGTGGACTTTGAGTGGAGTTTTGTAAAAATGAAGAAGAAACTTGTTCTTGTGAAAAAGGAAAAAAGTGGAAACAAGTTACTAATGTTCCTATAACTTATTTTATTGTTTTGGTTCACTACACGTCTCTATGGTAAGATCAGGAGACCCCACCCTAAACATTCCTGAACTGCACAGTATCTCCTCCATGGTTACGATTGTTTCTCACCACTCACCAGGTTTAGGTTCGACACAGATTCTCTTGTTGTTCTTGGTGATACAGCATTTCTGTTTTCCTGGACAGTCACAATCACGATGGCAGTGCCGGCTGTGCTCATTCCATACGCAGTAGGCTGGTTCAGGGCATTCCCCGCACTTGTCCTCATAACATTGTACTGTAGGGGAGGTTAAAGGAGGTAACAATTTGTTTACCGAACAATGTCTAACACCTTCACGATATGGATAAATTAACTTCAGTGGTTCTTTGACTCTTTCTTTTTTTCGTAACTGAAACCATATCACCGCCGCTAGTTCTGAAATTTATTTCCATTAAATTATTCTGAAAAATTCTGCTATACCACTCCAAATATCATTTAACACTTTGTATCAACTAAATGTGATAACCCCATTGATTGTCATGGAAACAAACAGAAATTGTACCTCATTATATATCATGAACAACTACTCTGTAAACGCTCCTTAACTGGACAAGGATTGTCCCTAAGTTGTCACCTTCCAGCAAACGTTGATGTGAAAGTTGTACGTGTTCGCAAATTTACATGGGTACAATCTTATTATTTCGTGATACATCTTGTAAATACCACGTTTCTCACATTTTGTGTTATTTTCAGAATTAAAATAATGGAATGTCGTTCCAAGGATGTGGCCGTGGCTGAAAGGTTCACTTAACGAAACATCGAAACTCTTGTAAAGTCTGTGATGATGTAGAAGAAAAATACATGTGAGATCAAGGAATATTTTTTTTGTTGAACATTCCTTTGAGTTATCAACATTTGAATCCTATTCACCGATGAGTATTAATTATCTTTTCCAGAGAGAAAAATCTGATGTGGATAAAAACGATGTTCAAGTAGGACTTCCACAACACCAGAGAGACGACGTGAGTACAATGTCGATGTTATATGAACTATAACTTCAAAACTTGCAAATTAGAACTCAAGAAAATGTGATACAGTTGGGAATGCCGAAACCCATCATGATTCCCCTTGTTGTTAAAAATCTGGGAAAGAAGGTTTTTGGTAAAAAAAAATGAAACCATGTTTTCATTGAACACAACCTGAACCACCTTGATCACTATCACCGGCATCCTCTACATTCATTTCCATTGGTAGAATTAAAAGGGATGACCTTTCGACATCTGAAAATCATTAAATGTCAACAAGAGAGCATGAACTAGCTCCACTTATATTTTTCCAACGACCTCGAACCTCAGAGAGGGTGCGAGACTTGGACTTTGACCAAGGATCTGAGACGGAGAATTAATTCCTTTGGTACCAGGTCTCTTCGGAGAATCCTTGGCTATCGCTGGTCGGATTTTGTGTCCAACGAGCGGTTGCTGAGAGAGACTCGGATGAGATTTGTTACCTGCATAGTCCGTGAGCATCAGCTGCGGCTGTATGGACATGTGGCTCGTTTTCCTGACGCTGATCCTGCTCACCAGATTCTCTCAGCGAGGGAGTCTCATGAGTGGAGGAGGCCAGTGGGCCGACCACGTGCCTCATGGTTGCAGCAGGTTGACCATCATCTCAAGGAGATGGGGATGGGCCTGACATCTGCCTGGGGGATGGCCAGACGGAGGCCCCTGGAATACTGGCGGAAAGTGGACGCAGCGACGCGCTGTTCTGGCACATGCTCCCATACCTGACCTGACCTGACCTCGAAGATTTACCAAGCCGGGTAGTTAAACGGAATATAACAATCAATGGAGATTTCCACCAGATGTTTGAAGGTAATCTGATGCTCCAGTTATCAGAATGTGTCCAGTTATCCTGAACGACGCCATTTTTCTTCAACATGATGCAAAACCACATTAAATGTACACGATCCTTCGCAGGACTTACCAGGATGATGATAAGGGTGCTGATGATAAGGATGCTGATGATAAGGATGCTGATGATAAGGATGCTGATGATGATGATGTCCTGAAACAAGAGATATTAGACATGTTCAGTGTGCACATAAACACAGTCAAAGAGGTTCGTTTTGTGGAAGAATATCCAGACCATGTTGTTTTAAAGACACAGACAAGTGTAGGTAACAGGTTTTTGTGGTTTAATGGAGTCTTTTCAAATTATTTTAGAAGGAAATATCCAGATCCTTGAGATATTTCATGATTAACCTGGAAGCTGCACCACCGGACATCTCAACAATGAGATATTTAATTACTTTACATTTACCACTCTCTCATATGATTTAAATATTTCCAATCCAGCTCATCGTTGTTACTCTCAATGTTCCCCTTTTAAATACATGTGTACCATTGACAGAATTCATGATTCAAACCCACTCACTACCTTTTGGTTCTACGCACATCCTCTTGCCATCCTTGGTGCAGCAGCATTTCTGGTGACCTGGACAGTCATCGTCACACCTGCACGATGTGTAGTGCCAATGATCCCAGATACAATGTGCAGGATCAGGGCACTCTCCAGGCCTCTCATGGCATGTTCCTGATGTGGAGGAAAACGAAAAGCAAACCCAGTAGGAATTATTTTAAAGTGAAAAGCATGACGGAACTCACAATTTGGGATCAAATATGTGTTAAAGAATATCAAGAGCGGTTCCAATAATAATTATGGTTATGCGAAATAGCGAAGGATTGCTGGATTTTAAAAGAAGTATCAATATTGTAAAAGTAGGGGCAATACCCCTGGGTGTTCACTTGGTGGAATAATTATACTGAAGCGAAAGTTAACGTGTGACGGAATCGGCAAAATGTCGCATTGAACCAATTTGATAGCAAATACCTACTTTGAGGGGCAACTCACTCCTCCACCCTCCCCCCCCGCACCCCCCATAATTCCCCTTCAACCACGATTATTTAATTTGTGTGAACAAACTTTGTTACATCATGGGTGATGAAGGTTGTGGTCAAGTTTCATTGGAATTGTGTGTGTGATTTCGGAGAAGAAAGCAAAAATACTTTTTAGGGAGGCAATCCCCCCCCGGCCCCATAGATCCCCCTTTGACCCCGATTTTTTTAATGTCATGAACAGTCTTTGGTATACCACAGGTGATGAAGGTTGTAATCAAGCTTCATCCAAATTGTGTCGTTTTGGAAAAGAAAGCATATACTTCTTTAAGGGGTGTAACCTCCATGTAAGCTCCTTCGGTAGACCCCCTCATACCCCAATTGTTTTTCATGCCATGCACAAAATTTGTTACATACATGGTAATGAATGTTGTGGTGAAGTTTCATCGAAATTGTATGGGTAGTTTCAGAGAAGAAGTTGAAAGTACTTGTGGATGGACTGATGGACGGACTATGTACCATCCCATAAGCTCCCTGGAACTACATTCCACGTGAGCAAGAAGTGAACAACTTATTCATTCTCATGAAAAAGAAAAAAACTGGAAACAAGTTATTTATGTTCCCATAAATTTTTCTTCTTTTTTGGTTCAGATCTCTGTTGTAAGAGTCAGGAGAAGCAACCTCATACAATATCTCCTCCATGGTTACGATTGTTTCTCACCACTCACCAGGTTTAGGTTCCACACAGATTCTCTTGTTGTTCTTGGTGACACAGCATTTCTGTTTTCCTGGACAATCACAATCACGATGGCAGTGCCGGCTGTGTTCATGCCACATGCAGTGTGTTGGATCAGGGCATTCCCCGCACTTGTCCTCATAACATTGTACTGTATGTGAGGATAAAAGAGATCATTTGCGTACACAGCAATGTCTAACGCATTCACGATGTGGATGAATTAACTTCAGTGATTCTTAGATGCTTTTCTTTTGGAACCTAAACCGAATCAACGTATCACTGCTACTAATTATGAAGTTAATTTCACTTAAATTCTTCTGAAAAATTCTGCTGTGAGTACTCCAAATATGCTTCAGCACTTTAGAAAATCGAAATGTGATTTCCTCATTCATTGTTATGGACACAAACATTAATTGTACCGAAATATATATATATATATATATATATATATATATATATATATATATATATATATATATATATATATATATATCATGACCAACTACTCTGTAAATGCTCCTTAATTGTGCAAAGATTGTCCCGAAGTTATCACCTTCCAACAAACGTTGATGTAAAAGTTGTACGTGTTCGCAAATTTATGTGAGTACAGTCTTATTATTTCCTGATACATCTCGAAAATAACACGTTTCTCACATTTTGTGTTATTTTCAGAATTAAAATAATGGAATGTAGTTCCAAGGATGTGGCCGCGGCTGAAAGGTTCACAAAACAAAATGCTGAAAGTCTTGTAAAATCTGTGATGATGTAGATGGAAAATACACGTGAGAATGAGGAATAATGTTTTTGGTAAACATTCCTCTGATTTATCAATATTTGAATTCTGTTCACCAATGAGTTAAAATTACCCTTTCGGGAGAGAAAATCTGATGTGGATAAAATCGAGGTTCAAGTCGGCTTTCCACAGCACCAGACAGACTACGTGAGGACAATGTCGATGTTATATTATATGAACTGTTACTTCAAAATCTGCTAATCAGAACTCAAGAAAATGTGACAGAGTTGGGAATGTTGAAATGCATAATGATTCCCATTGTTATCAAACATCTGGGAAAGAAGGTTTTTGGTAAAAAATGAAGCCATGTTTTCATCGAACACAACCTGAACCAGCTTGATTGCTATCGTCTGCATCCTCTACACTCATCTCCATTGGTAGATTTATAAGATATGACCTTTCCACATTTGAAAATCATCAAATGTCAACAAGAGAGCATCAACTCGCTCCACATATATTTTTTTACAACTACCTTGAAGATTTAACAAACGGGATAGCTGGTCAAGATGTAACAATCAACCATCTAACCATGTAACTGGGTGGTTTCAGGTAATCTGATGCTCCAGTTATCAGAATTTGTTCATTTTTCCTGAATCACGCCATTTTTTTTTTCAAGATATTGCATAAATACATTAAATGTGCAAGATTCTTCGCAGGACTTACCAGGATGATCATGAGGATGAGAAGGATGGTGATAGTAAGGATGGTGATGGTAAGGATGGTGATGATGATGATGTCCTGAAACGAGATATTAGACATGTTCGGTATGCACACAGAGCAAGTGACAGTCAAAGAGAAATAATACAACAAAATGTCTCGAAAAAATGTTCGCTTAGCGGAAGAATATCCAGACCAGGTGTTTTAAAGTCACAGACATGTGTTGGTCACAGGTTTTTGTGGTTTAATGGAGTCTTTTCAGATTATTTTAGAAAGAAGTATCAAGATCCTTGAGATATTTCATTAGTAACCTGGAAGCTGCACCACCGGACATCTCAACAATGAGATATTTCATTACTTTACATTTACCACTCTCTCATATTATTTAAATATTTCCAATCGAGTTCATCGTTGTTACTCTCAATGTTTCCCTCTTCAATACATGTGTACCACTGATATAATTCATGATTCAAACCCAGTCACTACCTTTTGGTTCTACACACATCCTCTTGCCATCCTTGGTGCAGCAGCATTTCTGGTGACCTGGGCAGTCATCGTCACACCTGCATGTTTTGTAGTACCAATGATCCCAGATACAATGTGCAGGATCAGGACAATCTCCAGGCCTCTCATGACATGTTCCTGATGCGGAGGAAAACGAAAAGCAAACCCAGTAGGAATTATTGAAAAGTGAAAAGTATGACGGAACTCACAATTTGGAATCAAGCATGTTTCAAAGAATGTCAAGAGCGGTTCCAGTAATACTAATGTTTGTGCAAAATACCGAACTATTGGTGGATTTTAAATGAAGTATCAATGTTGTAAAAATAGGGGTAATACCCCTGGGTGTTCACTTGGTAGAATAATGATACTGAGGTGAAAGTCAATGTAGAACGGAATCAGCAAAATGTAGCATTGAACCAATGTTATCGCAAACACCTACTTTGGGGGGCAACTCACTCCTCCACCCCCCATAAATCCCCTTCGACAACGATTTTTAAAATAGTGTGAACAAACTTTGGTACATCATGGGTGATGAAGGTTGTAGTCAAGTTTCATTGAAATTTTGTGTGTGGTTTCAGAGAAGAAAGCAAATACATGTATTAGGGGGCAATCTCCCCCCCTCCATGTACACAACTGAGATCGCAATTTTTTTTTTAATGTCATGAACAGTCTTTGGTACATCACGGATGATGAAGGTTGAAATTAAGCTTCATCCAAATTGTATCGTTTCTGAGAAGAAGGCAAATACCTATAAAGGGGGGAGGGGGTAAACCCCTGTAAACCCCTGTAAACTCTCTTCGTAGACCTCCTCACACCCTGATTGTTTTTCTCATGCCATGAACAAACTTTGGTACATCACATGTGATGAAGGTTTTGGTCAAGGTTCATCGGAATTAGATGTGTAGTTTCTGAGAAGAAAGCAAATACCTATTTTAGGGGGCAACCCCCGTAAACATCCCTGGAGTCCAATTTTTTCATGCTTACAACAAAATTTGGTACATACACGGTGATGACGGCTTTAGTGAAGTTATATCGAGATGGAATGTGCAGTTTTAGAGAAGAAGTTGAAAATACTTGTGGACAGACTGATGGACGGACACCGTGCCATCCCATAAGGTCCCTGGAACTACGTTCTATGTGAGCGAGAGATGAAGAACAAACTTATTCATTCTTATGAAACAGAAGAAAAAAAACTGGACACAAGTTATTTGTGTTCCTCGAAATTATTTGACTTCTTTGGTTCATGTTTCTCTTGTAAGGGACAGCAGACGCCACCCGAAACATCCCGGAACTACACAATATCTCCTCCATGGTTACGATTGTTTCTCACCACTCACCATGTTTGGGTTCTACACAGATTCTCTTGTTGTTCTTGGTGACGCAACATTTCTGTTTTCCTGGACAATCACAATCACGATGGCAGTGCTGACTGTGCTCATTCCATACGCAGTGTGTTGGTTCAGGGCATTCCCCGCACTTGTCCTCATAACATTGTACTGTAGGGGAGGAAAATACCAGACAGAACACAAAGCATACAACATGAGGACAATGTCGATGTTATACGAACTGTTGCTTCAAAATCTGCAAATTAGAACTCAAGAAAATGTGACAGAGTTGGGAATGCCGAAATCCATAATGATTCCCATTGTTATTAAAAATCTGGGAAAGAAGGTTTTTGGTAAAAAAAAATAATAATAAAATGAAGCCGTGTTTTCATTGAACACAACCTGAACCACCTTGATTGCTATCACCTGCATCCTGTACATTCATCTCGACTGGTAGATTTAAAAGGGATGACCTTTCCATGTCTGTAAATCATCAAATGTCAACAATAGAGCATCAACTCGCTACACATATATTTTTATAACTACCTTGATGATTTACCAAGCCGGGTAGTTAAACGGGATGTAACAGTCAATGGAGATTTTCACCAGATGTTTTCAGGTAATCTGATGCTCCAGGTATCCTGAATGACACCATTATTCTTCAACATAACGCTAAACCACATTAAATGTACAAGATCCTTCACAGGACTTACCAGGATGATGATGATGATTATGATAAGGATGTTGATGGTATGGATGATGATGATGTCCTGAAACAAGAGAAATTAAACATGTTCAGTATGCACACGGAGCAAGGGACAGTAAAAGAGGAATAATACAACAAACTAGAGGGGGAGCACTCGGGAGAGTGCAAAACCTCCGCTGCCAATACTGCTGGGTCACTCAAGTGAACACTTATATCTTATTCATTAAAT
>BROF01002230.1:136504-169847 GCA_024346535.1 Eptatretus burgeri | reverse complement strand
TTTTTTGGGGGGGGACCAAGTCCAAAATTTAATGGCATGAACCTTGGACCATACCTAACCCCCCCACCAAGTTTCGTTGAAATCCGTCGAGGAGTTTTTCCGTAATACTGTTCACAAACAAACAAACAAACAAACAGAAAGGGGTGAAAACAGTAACCTCCATCTATCTTCGAAGATGGCGGAGGTTAATTATATCAAATAAATATTCGTTTAGGGGAAGAATACCCAGACCAGGGTGTTTTAAATTCACAGATTTGTGTTGGTCACAGAGTTTGTGGTTTAATGGAGTTTTTTTCAGATTATTTTATAAGGAACTATCCAGACCCTTGAGATATTTCATTATTAACCTGGAAGCTGCACCACTGGACATCTCAACAATCTGAAATTTATTACTTTACATTTACCACTCTCTCATGTTATTGAAACACAAGGAAATACAACTGGTTACTGGAGCGAGGGAAATGAAGTGAGGGAAGGGAGCGAAGGGAGGGGACGAAGAGAGGAGGGAGAGTGGGGGGGAGGGGTGAGAAGGGGTGGGAGGATGCAGAGAGGAGGGAGGGGAGATCAAGGAGGGAGGAGGGATGGGTGAGCTAGCAGAGGTGAGGATGGGGGAAGCTAGGAAGGGGGCAAGAGCGAGGAAGGGGTGGTGCGGAGAGAGACGCATCACCAAACGTCACTACACTACATGATTCAAACCCACTCACTACCTTTTGGTTCGACACACATCCTCTTGCCATCCTTGGTGCAGCAGCATTTCTGGTGACCTGGACAGTCATCGTCACACCTGCATGTTTTGTAGTACCAATGATCCCAGATACAATGTGCAGGATCAGGGCACTCTCCAGGCCTCTCATGGCATGTTCCTAATGGGAAGGAAAACAAAATGTAAAGAGAAAAAGCAAACACAGTCGGAATCATAAAAAAAGTGAAAACTATAACAGAACTTGCAATGTGGAAGCAAATATTATCATCATCATCATCAGCTATTTTCAGCCCCCTGCAGGATGAAATCCTCAGCATTTTGATGCCATTTTGCTCTTTTTCCCTTCCTTTGTTGTTTGAATTGAATCTTCCCTAACATTTGCCTATTTCATCCCTCCATCTTAGGTGTGGCCTTCCCCTGTTCCTGTTGCCATCCACAGGTCTCTGCATGTTGTTAATATTGTTGTTCGTCTGTTGTCTGACTTTTTGCTAATGTGTCCTGCCAACTTCCATTTCCGAAGTTTAATTATACCTGAGACATCCTGACTTTTGGTTTGTTCTCTGAACCAAACATGTTTCATTCAATTTCAAGAGTAGTTCATGTTATACTATTGGTTGTGCAAAATGCTCACCTCGAGGTGGATTTTGAGTGGAGTTTTGTAAAAATAAGACCACTGGATCTGCAGCTTATGTGGGCTCTGGCCTATTGTTGTAACCAAATTTGGTAGCATTCTGACAGGTGGGTCTGGCGAGGAAGATTTTTCAAGGAATTTACACAATGTTCCCAAAAAATTTACGATGGCCACCATTTTGACGCACTTCTGGTCATGTGATCAGCATCTTCTCCACAATTTAACATCAGGACCCTTCCCTAATATTGTAACCCAAAGAAGCATTCTGACTGCTGGGTCTGAAGAAGAGGATTTTTGGAAGAATTTACGTGATTTTTCCCCAGAATTGACTTAAGTCAGCCATTTTGACACACTTCTAGTGATGAGATCAGCATGACCTCCACAATTTAACATCCCCACCCTGGCCTAATGTTGTAACCCAAATTTGGTGGCATCTTGACTGGTGGTTCTGGAGCAGAAGATTTTAAAATAAATTCACGAAGTTGGCCATTTTGACTGACTTAAAGTCACATGACCGGAATGAGTTTTGCAATCCCCGAAATGGAACGTTGCCAGGAGCGGAACGTTGCTGCCAAATTTCATCCGGATCGGTCCAGCGGTTTGGCCGGAGAAGTCGAAATTGCAGACGGACGGATGAACGGACAGACGGACGGACATTCACAATGACAATACCTTATCTGGAATTCCAATTCCAGATAAGCTTAAAATGAAGTAGAAACTTATACTTGTGAAAAAAGGACAAAGCAGAAACAAGTTACTTGTGTTGCAAAAAATTATTCCACCTTTTTGGTTCATGTCTCCATGGTAAGTCAGGCGACGGCACCTGAAACATCGCGGAACTACACAATATCTGCTCCATGGTTATGTTTTTTTTCTCTCACCACTCACCAGTTTTGGGTTCTACACAGATTCTCTTGTTGTTCTTGGTGACACAGCATTTCTGCTTTCCTGGACAGTCACAATCACGATGGCAGTGCCGGCTGTGTTCATTCCACATGCAGTGTGTTGGTTCAGGGCATTCCCCACACTTGTCCTCATAACATTGTACTGTAGAAGGGGACAAAGGAGATAATCATTTGTGCACAGAGCAATGTCGAACACCTTTACGAAAGGGATGGATTAACGTCAGTGATTGTTGGACTCTTTTGTTTTTTTGTCTCATCATCTAAACTGTATTAATGCTACTAATTCTGAGGTTTATTAGCCCCTGTTGGACTTAGTCCAAAATGTGGGCTTATGGTTTTGGTCTCGATTTTTGTGTCCGTGTGTCCATGTGTGTGTGTGCAGTCACAACCTTATCTCGGAAATGTATGGGCCAATTTCATTCGTACTTAGTATATAGACAACACATGATGCTATACGTATGCTCATCATCTTGTTTCATGATGTCATCAAAGATGGCCGACTGGCAGCCATTTTAGTTGTTAAAAAAAACCTGATGTTGAATATGTCCTCAACCATTTCTTGGACATGCATTTACCCATGTTGTTCAAACTTGGCACACAGATAATGAATGAGAACTTACATATTCGCATCATTTTGTTTGGAGATTAGATCCAAGATGGCCGACTGGTGGCCATTTTGTAACTTAAATTTGTCCCCAACCATTTCCTGAACATGCATGGTCCGATTTTGTTCAAGCTTGGCACGAGCACAGAATATGATGGCATACATGTGCACCTCACTTTATTTTGTGATCTGATAAAAGATGACTGACTGGTAGGCTGGTGGCCAATTTAGTTGTAAAAATCCTGATGTTGAACACGTCCTCAACCATTTCTCGGACATGCATTTACCGATCTTGTGCAGACATGGCGCACCCATAAAGAATGATGGCTTGTGTATGCACTTAATTTTACTTTGAGGTCAGAACCAAGATGGTCGATTGGTGGCCATTTTGTTACTAAAACTTTTTCTTTTCATGAACAATGTTTTAAGGAAGTTAGGGTTGAACTAATTGCCAACTGGGCCACTTTTCACTCACTTTTGAACACCAATTTTCATAGAAAATTGCATGGTCACCCTACAATTTTATTTTATTCTTTTTTTTCCACGACCTATACCATTGAAGCATATTTCATGAAAATTGAAAAAAAAAATTCTGATTACTCTTTTCAATTTCACCCCGACAACCTATAAGTACAGTTTACAAAAACCGTTCAGACAGCATTTTCAACTGAATGATAATTTTCTATTGTCTACATTTATTGAAATTATTTGATACACAAATAAATATTATTAAATGTTATACAGTTTGTGTAATTCAGTACATCTCCCTAAAAATATATGAACATTGAATCCTTTCTGTGCAAAATTTGCATTGTCAATAGAAAACATCATACATGTCACATGACCAACTATCTTAAAAAAAAAAAATATATAGATGTGACCCACTTCATAAATATTCATAATGGAATCACTCAATCTTACACAATATTCCATGTCACAAGTCTGACGTGCAAACACATAGATCTTGTAAATATGGCTCGCCTTTTAACTCAGTACAGCAAGATTACAAAAACAATAGGGGCTATGACATTATATGTCTTTTTCTTCTTGTTTTCTGATACATCTGGTAAATATGATGTTTCTCACATTTTGTGTTATTTTCAGAATTAAAATATTGGAATGTAGTTCCAAGGATGTGGCCAAGGCTGAAAGATTCACTAAACATAATATCAAAACTCTTGTAAAATCGACGATGATGTCGAAGGAAAATGCATGTGAGATCGAGGAATTTTTTGTTTTTTGGGTGAACATTTCTTTGTGTTATCATCATTTGAATCCTGTTCACCAATGAGTATTATCCTTTTTGGAGAGAAATTCTGATGTGGATAAAAACGATGTTCA
This sequence comes from Eptatretus burgeri, assembly GCA_024346535.1. Taxonomy (NCBI): domain Eukaryota; kingdom Metazoa; phylum Chordata; class Myxini; order Myxiniformes; family Myxinidae; genus Eptatretus; species Eptatretus burgeri. The sequence continues at coordinate 165,663 of BROF01002230.1, read as the reverse complement.
ACTTGGCCTTCCACAACATCAGAGATACGACTTGAGAGCAATGTCGATGGCATATGAACTGTTACTTCAAAATCTGCAAATTTGAACTCATGACAGAATTGGGAATGCCTAAATCCATAATGATTCCCATCGTTATTAGACGTCTGTGAAAGAAGGTTTTTTTTTCGTAAAAATGAAGCCACATGTTTTCATTGAACACAACTTGAACCACCTTGATCACGATCACCTGCATCCTCTACATTCATCTCCACTGGTAGATTTAAAAGGGATGACCTTTCGACATCTGAAAATCATTAAATGCCAACAAGAGGACATCAACTAACTTCACAAATATTTTTTACAACTACATATGTTCAAGGTTTACCAAGCCGGGTAGTTAAATGGGATATAACAATCAATGGAGATTTCCACCAGATGGTTTTAGGTAAGCTGATGCTCCAGTTATCAGAATGTGTCCAGTTATCATGAATGACACCATTTTTCTTCAAGATACTGTGAATCCTGATTAAATCTACAAGATCCATCAAATGACTTACCAGGATGATGAGGATGAGAATGATGATGATGGTAAGGATGGTGATGGTAAGGATGGTGATGATGATGATGTCCTGAAACAAGAGATATTAGACATGTTCGGTATGCACACAGACCAAGTGACAGGCGAGGAGAAATAATACAACAAAATGTATCGAAAAAAGGTTCGCTTAGCGGAAGAATATCCAGACCAAGTGTTTTAAAGTCACAGACATGTGTTGGTCACAGGTTTTTGTGGTTTAATGGAGTCTTTTCAGATTATTTTAGAAGGAAATATCCAGATCCTTGAGATATTTCATGATTAACCTGGAAGCTACACCACCGGACATCTCAACAATGAGATATTTAATTACTTTACATTTACCACTCTCATATTATTTAAATATTTCCAATGCAGTTCATCGTTGTTACTCTCAATGTTCCCCTCTTCAATCCATGTGTACCACTGATAGAATTCATGATTCAAACCCAGTCACTACCTTTTGGTTCGACACACATCCTCTTGCCATCCTTGGTGCAGCAGCATTTCTGGTGACCTGGACAGTCATCGTCACACCTGCATGTTTTGTAGTACCAATGATCCCAGATACAATGTGCAGGATCAGGGCACTCTCCAGGCCTCTCATGGCATGTTCCTGATGTGGGGGGGGGAGGGGGGAACGAAAAGTAAAGAGAAAAATCAAATCCAGTGGGAATGATAGGAAAGTGAAAACCATCATGGAACTTGCAATTTGTGAGCAAATACATTTCAAATGATTTAAAGTGAGGTTCCAATAATACTCTTGGTTGTACAAAACACCAAACTAAAGGTGGATTTTGAGTGGCGTTTTGTGAAAATGAGGAAGAAACTTTTTTTGTGTACATTGTCGAGGCTTGTATGAGAGCTAATACACAGAGACACATAACAAGGGGAGCAGGAGACAAGAGCGGCAGGAGAGGGAAGGACAAAACTGTGGAGATCGGCGACATGAGGAGATCTGTGGAGGGGAGAGATTTGGGGCGGGGTACACAGTAAACAAGATCGACGCTACAGGGACTTTCCGGTCCTTACACGACAAGGACTTTCAGGAAGGAAGGCAGGTAATTTGAAGGGGGTGGGTTTGAGATGGATTAATGGAGGCAGAAAAGATCGTGATTTTGGATGGGGGGAGATAAGAGATGGCGGTGAACAGCTGTTTTGAAAACCTGGAGGGAAGAGTGGGATTGAAGAGCGTATAGGAGTTTGCTCCAAAGGTGGGGAAAAAAATGAGGAATGAAAGTGAGCAGTGAATCTTGATTTTGGTCGTTTTACCCGAAGGGGGTTGCTGGCAGACCTTGAGCGCCCTGTGGAAATATCTCAAACAGAGCCGGGAGGGCGAGGCCGGAGAGGAGAAGGTAGAAAACAAAAAGACCACCGACCTGCCTGTGGTGAAAGAGGGAGAGGCCCAATGACTCAGCCTCACCATGGGAGATACCAATGATCCTAAATGCCTTGGTTTCCACAGCATGAAGCCGAGAAAGGGGAGAGGCAGGAGCACCAACCCAGATGGGAGAACAGCACTCCATCAGGCTGCGGACTAAAGCTTTGTATGTGGTCAGGAGCTCAGGTATGCCAAGGAAGGACTTTGCACGACAGAGGATGCCCAGTCGGTGACTGGCTTTGGAGGCCATGTTGGAAATGTAGCTTTCTCAGGAAAGATCATGGCAGATTATTGTTGTGAAAAAGGAAAAATTGGGCACAAGTTACTTGTGTTCTTAGAAATTATTCGACTTTTTCGGTTCATGTTTCTCTTGTAAGGGACAGGAGACGCCACCCTAAACATTCCTGAACTACACAATATCTCCTCCATGGTTACGATTGTTTCTCACCACTCACCAGGTTTAGGTTCGACACAGATTCTCTTGTTGTTCTTGGTGATACAGCATTTCTGTTTTCCTGGACAGTCACAATCACGATGGCAGTGCCGGCTGTGCTCATTCCATACGCAGTATGCTGGTTCAGGGCATTCCCCGCACTTGTCCTCATAACATTGATCTGTAGGGGAGGATAAAGGAGATAATTTGTTTACAGAGCAATGTCTAACACCGTCACGATATGGATAAGTTAACTTCAGTGTTTCTTGGACTCTTTCTTTTTTTCGTAACCTAAACCATATCACTGCCACCAATGTTGCGGTTTATTTCCCTTAAATTATTCTGAAAAATTGTGCTGTTATCACTGCAAATATCCTTTAGCACTTTGTATAATCCAAATGTGATAACGCAATTGATTGTCATGGAAACAAACAGCAATTGTGCTGAGATATACATCATGAACAACTACTCTGTAATGCTACTCTTTATGAACAACAACAACTACTCCACAACAACGAATGAATAACAACTACTCCGTAACTGAACAAGGATTGTTTCAAAGTCGTCACCTTCCTGCAACCTTTTATGTGAAAGGTGTTTGTGTTCACAAATTTATACGAGTACACTAAGTACAGTCATATTATTTCCTGATATGTCTGGTAAATATCACGTTTCTCACATTTTGTGTTATTTTCAGAATTATAGGCATGGAATGTAGTTCCAAGGATGTGGCCACAGCTGAAAAGTTCACTAAACGTAAAATTGAAACTCTTGCAAATTCTATGATTATGTAGAAGGAAAATAGACGTGAGATCAAGGATTAATTTTTTTGGGAACATTCCTTCGAGTTGTCATCATTTCAATCCTGATCACCAATGAGTATTAATTATCCTTTCCGGAGAGAAAATCTGATGTTGAAAAAAAACTATGTTCAAGTAGGACTTCTACAACACCAGAGAGACTACGTGAGGACAATGTCGATGTTATATGAACTATAACTTCAAAATCTGCAAATTGGAACTCAAGAAAATGTGACAGAGTTGTCAAATGCCTCAACCCATAATGACTCCCATTGCTATGAAAAATCTGGGAAAGAAGATTCTTGGTAAAAATGAAGCCACATGTTTTCATTGAAAACAACATGAACCGTCTTGATCGCTATCACCGGCATCCTCTACATTCGGTCGATTTAAAAGGGATGACCTTTCCACCTTTGAAATCATCAATTGCCAACAAGAGAGCATCGACTAGCTTCAAGTATATTTTAAAACTACCTTCAAGATTTACCAAGCCGGGTAGTTACACGGGATATAACAACCAATGGAGATTTCCAACAGATGTTTGAAGGTAATCTGATGCTCCAGTTCGCAGAATATGTCCAATTATCCTGACCGACGCCATTTTTCTTCAAGATCCTTCGCAAGACTTACCAGGATGATGAGGATAAGAAGGATGATGATGGTAAGGATGGTGATGGTGAGGATGATGGTGATGATGATGTCCTGAAACAAGAGATATTAGACATGTTCAGTGTGCGCATGGATCAAGGGACAGTCAACGAGAAATAATACAACAATTAATATCGAAAAACGGTTCGTTTAGGCTTCGGGGAAGAATATCCAGACCATGATGTTTTTAAATCACAGACATGTGTTGGTAACAAGTTTGTGTGATTCAATGGAGTCTTTTCCGATTAGTTGAGAAAGAAATGTCTAGACCTTTGAGATATTTCATGATTAACATGGAAGCTGCACCACTGGAGATCTCAACAATCAGATATTTAATTACTTTACATTTACCACTCTCTCATATTATTTAAATATTTCCAATCCAGTTCATCGTTGTTACTCACAATGTTCCCATTTTCAAAGTATGTGTACCACTGATACAATTCATGATTCAAACCTACTCACTACCTTTTGGTTCTACACACATCCTCTTTCCATCCTTGGTGCAGCAGCATTTCTGGTGACCTGGGCAGTCATCGTCACACCTGCACGATGTGTAGTGCCAATGATCCCAGATGCAATGCGCAGGATCAGGACACTCTCCAGGCCTCTCATGGCATGTTCCTGATGTCAAGAAAAATGAAAAGTAAAGAGAAGAAGGAAAAAAGAATGAAAATGTCACAGCCCCCATTGTTTTTTGTCAAATTGCTGTACAGAATTAAAGGGCGAGCCCATATTTATTTACAACTAACATGGCCGCCAGTCTACCAGTCAGCCATCTTTGACGACATCGCAAAATTAAGTGAATTTCATGTGTATGCCATGACACACCGTGCTTGTGCCAAGTTTGAACAAAATCAGACCATGCATGTCTGCGAAATGGTTTGGAACACATTGAGGTAACAAAATGGCCACCAGTCAGCCATCTTGGATTTGAGCTCGAAAAAAAAAAAACATGACATGCATATGTAATCCGTCATTCTTTATCTGTGCACCAGGTTTGAAGACGACTGTTAAATGCATGTCCGAGAAATGGTTGAAGACATCCGGCAGGAATGATAGAACAATGAAAACCATTGTGGAACTTGCAATTCATAAGCAAATATGTTTCAAACAATTTCAAGAGAGGTTCCCATCACACCATCGGTTATGCAAGATGCAGAACTATAGGTGGAAATTGAGTGGCGTATTGTAAAAACGAAGTAGAAACAGCCTTGTAAACATGTAAAAAAAAAAAAATTGAAAGAAGTTATCTCTGTACCGAGAAATTCGTCTACTCTTTTGGTTCATGTCTCCATGGTAAGAGTCAGGAGAAACAACCCTAAACATCATGGAAAGTCTATACAGTATCTCCTCTATGGTTACGATTGTTTCTCACCACTCACCAGGTTTAGGTTCAACACAGATTCTCTTGTTGTTCTTGGTGACACAGCATTTCTGTTTTCCTGGACAGTCACAATCACGATGACAGTGCCGGCTGTGTTCATTCCACACACAGTGTGTTGGATCAGGGCATTCCCCGCACTTGTCCTCATAACATTGTACTGTAGGGGAGGATAAAAGAGATCATTTGTGCACACAGCAATATGTGTTTGCATTCCCTGCACTTGTCCTCGTAACATTGTACTGCAGGGGAGGTTAAAGGAGATCATAATTTGTCTGTAGAGCAATGTCGATCACCTTCATGATATGAATGAATTAACTTCAGTGATTATTGAACTCTTTTTTTTTTTTCTTTTGTAACTCAAACCGAATCACTGCAACAAATTCTGGATTATATTTCCCTTACATTCTTCTGAAAATTTATGTAACTGCCTCTTCATATATCATTCAGCATTTTGGAAAAAGCAATTGTGATAATTCCTGACTCAGTGTCAGGAAACAAACAGTAATTGTACCGAAATATATATCATGAACAACTACTCTGTAAACGCTCCTTAACTGGACAAGGATTGACCATAAGGTGTCACCTTCCAACAAACGTTGATGTGAAAGTTGTATGTGTTTGCAAATCTATAATAGTACAGTCTTATTATTTCCTGATACATTTTGTAAATTCAACGTTTCTCACATTTTGTGTTATTGTCAGAATTAAAATAATGGAATGTAGTTCCAAGGATGTGGCCGCGGCTGACAGGTTCATTGAACGAAACATCGAAACTCTTGTAAATTATTTGATGATGTCGAAGAAAAATACACGTGAGATCAAGGAATAATTTTTGTTGTTCAACATTCCTCTGATTTATCAACATTTGAATTCTGTTCATCAATGAGTATCATCCTTTTGCGGGAGAGAAAATCTGATGTGGATAAAATCGAGGTTCAAGTCGGCTTTCCACAACACCAGACAGACTACGTGAGGACAATGTCGATGTTATATGAACTGTTACTTCAAAATCTGCAAATCAGAACTCGAGAAAATGTGACAGAGTTGGGAATGTTGAAATGCATAATGATTTCCATTGTTATTAAACATCTGGGAAAGAAGGTTTTTGGTAAAAAAAAAAAAATGAAAGCCATGTTTTCATTGAACACAACCTGAACCACCTTGATTTCTATCATCTGCATCCTCTACATTCATCTCCATTGGTAGAATTACAAGGAATGACTTTTCCACATCTGAAAATCATCAAATGTCAACAGGAGAGCATCAACTCGCTCCACACATATTTTTACAACTACCTTGAAAATGTACCAAGGATAGCTGGTCGAGATAGAACAATCAATGGAGATTTCCACCAGATGGTTTCATGTAGTCTCATACAAAAAAGTTATCAAAATGTGTCCAGCTCTTCTGAATGACGGAATTTTTCTTCGAGATAATGCTAAACCATATGAAACGTACAAGATCCTTCGCAGGACTTACCAGGATGATGAAGATGATGATGATGATGATGATGATCAGGATGGTGATGATAATGATGATGTCCTGAAACAAGAGATATAAAACATGTTCAGTATGCATACAGAGCAAGGGACAGTCAAAGTGAAATAATACAAGAAAATGTATTGAAAAACGGTTCATTTCGGGGAAGAATATCCAGACCAGGTTGTTTTTAAGTCACAGACATGTGTTGGAAGCAGCTTCTAATGGTTTAATGGAGTCTTTTCAGATTATTTTAGAAAGATGTGTCAAGATCCTTGAGATATTTCATTATTAACCTGGAAGTTGCACCACCAGACATCTCAACAATCAGATATTTAATAACTTTACATTTACCACTCTCTCATATTATTTAAATATTTCCAATCCAGTTCATCGTTGTCACTCTCAATGTTCCCCTTTTCAATCCATGTGTACCACTGATAGAATTCATGATTCAAACCCACTCACTACCTTTTGGTTCTACGCACATCCTCTTGCCATCCTTGGTGCAGCAACATTTCTGGTGACCTGGACAGTCATCGTCACACCTGCACGTTTTGTAATGGCCATGGTCCCAGATACAATGTGCAGGATCAGGGCACTCTCCAGGCCTCTCATGGTATGTTCCTAATGTGGAGAAGAAGGAAAAGTAAAGACAAGAAGCAAACCCAGTGAGATTGATAGAAAAGTGAAAACCATTACGGAACTCACAATTTAGAAAGGAAATGTGCTTCGAACAACATCAAGAACGGTTCCTGTAATACTCATGGTTATGCAACATGCTGAACTGATGGCGGATTTTAAATAGAGTATCCCATTGCAAAAATGAAGCAGAAATTTATTCTTGTGAAAAAGGAAAAAGTGGAAACAAGTTACTTGTGTTCCTAAAGGATTCTACTTTTTGGTTCACGTCTCTATGGTAAGAGTCAGGAGATGCCACCCTAAACATTCCAGAACTATACAGTATCTCCTCCATGTTTATGATTGTTTCTCACCACTCACCAGGTTTGGGTTCCACACAGATTCTCTTGTTGTTCTTGGTGACACAGCATTTCTGTTTTCCTGGACAGTCACAATCACGATGGCAGTGCCGGCTGTGTTCATTCCACTTGCAGTGTGTTGGATCAGGGCATTCCCCGCACTTGTCCTCATAACATTGTACTGTAGGGGAGGATAAAAGAGATCATTTGTGCACACAGCAATATCTAACACATTCACAATGTGGATGAATTCACATCAGTGATTCTTAGAGTCCTTTTTTCCCCCCGAAAGCAAAACCGTATTAATGCCACTAATTCTGAAGTTTATTTCCCCTAGAATGTTCTCTAAAATTCTGCTATTTCCACTCCATACAGTGCCTTCAGAAAGTAACCCCTGAGTTAATTACAGCTTCGAGACTTCTTGTGTACGTCTGCATCAGCTTTACACATCTGGATTTGGGGATTTTCTCCCATTCTTCCTTGCAGATTTGCTAAAGCTCTGTCAAGTTGGATGGAGAGCATCGGTGAACATCAATCTTCACGTCTTTCCACAGATTCTTAATCGGATTCAAGTCTGGGCTGTGGCTGGGCCACTCAAGGACTTTCATACTCTTGTTCTGAAACCATTACAGTGTTGCTTTGGCTGTATGCTTGGGGTCATTGTCCGGTTGGAACACAAGCCATCGCTGCAGTCTAAGGTTGTTTTTTTGCACTCTGAAGCAGGTTCTCCTGAATGATTTTCCTGTATTTTGCTCCATTCATTTTCCCCCCTATCCTTACAAGTCTCACAGTCCCTGCTGCTAAAAAGCATCCCCATAGCATGATGCTGCCACCACCTTTGTTTAGGATAGGGATTGTGTTCGGTTTCTGACAGACGTAGCACTTTGCATTCAGGCCAAAGAGTTCAATTTCGGTCTCATGAGACCACAGAATCTTTTGCGTCATGCTCGCAGTCTTTCACGTGCCTTTTTGCAAACTCCATGATCGTGTGCTATCATGTGCCTTTTTCTCAGGAGTGGCTTCTGTCTGGCTACTCTCCCATAAAGCTTCGATTTGTGAAGTGCTGCAGAGACTGTTGTCCTTCTGGCAGGTTCTGCAACATCAGCCAAGGAACTCTGTACTTCTATCAGAGTGGTCATTGGGTTCTTCGTCACCTCCCTGACCAATGTCCTTCTTGCCTGGCTACTCAGTTTGGTCGGACAGCTAGCTCTCGAAAGAGTCTGGGAAGTTCTATATTGTTTTCATTTCCTAATGATTTTGCTTACTGTGTTCTTTGGAACTTTCAATACTCAAGAACTTGTTTTATACCCTTCTCCAGATCAATGCTTCCTCAAAATTATATCTCAGAGTTTTACGAATAGTTCATTGGACTACTTGGTCGAGTTTCTGCTCTGACATGCACTGTCAACTGTGTGACCTTACATAGAAAGGTGTGTTTCTTTCTAAATCATGTCCAATCAATTGAATTGGCCACAGGTGGACTCCAATCAAGTTGTAGAGACATCTTAAGGATGATCAAAGGAAATTGGATGCACCTGAGCTCAATTTGGAGTGTCATAGTAAAGGGGTTGAAAACTTATTGACGCAAGACATTTCAGCTTTTCATTTTTAATTAATTTGTAAAAATTTCTGAAAACATGTTTTCACTTTGTCATTATGGGGTATTTTGTGTCGATTGGTGACAAAAACTTGATGTTTAATCCATTTTAAGTTCAGGCTGTAACACAACAAAATGAGAAAAAGTTGAGGGGTGTGAATACTTACTGAAAGCACTTTGGGAAAAAACCAATTGTGATTACCCCATTGATTGTCATGGAAACAAAGAGCAATTATACTGAAATATATATCATGAACAATAATTATACTCTTTCATGTTCTTTAATTGCACAAGGATTGTTCCAAAGGTGTCACCTTCCAGCAACCTTTTATGTGAAAGGTGTATGTGTTCACAAATGTACATGAATACAGTCATATTATTTCCTGATAGGTCTGGTAAATATCACGTTTCTCATATTTTTTGTTTTCAGAATTAAAATAATGTAATGTAATTCCCTGCGCACATGAAGTGAAATGCAGGGTTAAGCAATTGGTTAATGTCCGTACATCTGTCTGTCTGTAAACATCAGTTTATGATCGGGGAACAACTTAATTTAAATTGAATGTTATATTTTGAACATGAATCGGAACATGAATCAGAAAATGAACATGCAGTTTCGCAGTACTTTGTCTCTGAATTTGTACCGATCGCACATGATCAGAGAGGAGTTAGACAATTTTTTTTACTTTTCCTGTCTGGCGGCCAAACAAAATTGAAAATCATTCCAAACAGGAAACTTACTGTTTCTACAGATGTTGTAAAGGACACAAACAACAGGTACTAATAACTAATGTAGTGTGTCAAATCGGGGGTGTAATTGACCCTGCGTCAAGTGCAGTAAATTCGGGAATTAATTAATTTATACGACTTTTACAATCTTTTTTTTTTAATTTAAATTGATTTATATGCTTTAACAATACGGATCACAAATCGTCTTCTATGTAAATTCAAAACCCTTCCGTTTAGCAGTATTACTTGAACATGTTAAATATGGTGGTGTGCAAGAAAGACTTCAATAGTGCAAAACTTGCAGAAATTTTTTGACTATCTTTAAACCATTCTTTCATTTGAATTTATGTACACACTTAAACACTGCATGATGTGATGTGTTCTATGAACTCTCGAGTTCCAATGATGTGGCCATGGCTGAAAGATTCACTAAACGTAACATCACAACTCTTGTAAAAACAATGATGATGGAGAAGGAGAATATTACGTCTTCTGCGCAAATATTTTTTTTTGTTTAACATTCCTTTGAGTTACCATCACTTGAATCCTGATCACCGATGAGTATTAATTATCCTTTCCACCGAGAAAATCTGATGTGGATAGTAACGATATTCAAGTAGGACTTCCACAACACCAGAGAGACCACGTGAGGCCAATGTCGATGTTATATGAACTGTAACTTCAAAATCTGCAAATTAGAACTCGAGAAAATGTGACTGAGTTGAGAATGCCAAAATCCATAATGATTCCCATTGTTACTAAAAAATCTGGGAAAGAAGGTTTTTTGTTAAAATGAAGTCATGTTTTCATTGAACACAACCTGAACCACCTTTATCGCTATCACCGGCATCCTCGACATTCATCTCATCAGTAGAATTAAAAGGGATGACCTTTCCACGTCTGAAGTCATCAAATGCCAACAAGAGAGCATCAACTGGCTTCACATATATATATTTTTTTACAAGGTTTACCCAAAGGTTTACAAAAAATGGATCGTCACACGGGATGTAACAATCAATGGAGATTTCCACCAGATGGTTTCAGGTAATCTGATGCTATAGTTGTCAGAATGTGTCCAGTTATCTTGAACAACGCCATTTTTCTTCAATATTATGCAAAACCACATTAGATGTACATGATCCTTCACAGGACTTACCAGGATGATGATCAGGATGATGATAATGTCCTGAAATAGATATACAATATGTTCAGTGTATACACAGAGCAAGGGACAGTCAAAGTGAAATAATACAACAAATGAAACGAAAAAAATGTTTCTTTGGAAGAAGAATATTCAGACCATGTTGTTTTAAAGTCACAGACATGTGTTGGTAACAGAGTTTGTGGTTTATGGAGTTTATTCAGATGATTTTAGAAGGAAATATCCAGACCTTTGAGATGTTTCATCAATAACCTGGAAGCTGCACCACGGGAGATCTCAACAATCAGATATTTAATAACTCTACATTTACCACTCTCTCATATTATTTAAATATTTCCAATTCAGTTCATCGTTGTTACTCACAATGTTCCCATTTTCATTACATGTGTACCACTGATATAATTATTGATTCGAACCCACTCACTACCTTTTGGTTCGACACACATCCTCTTGCCATCCTTGGTGCAGCAGCATTTCTTGTGACCTGGACAGTCATCATCACACCTGCATGTTTTGTCATGTCCATGATTCCAGATACAATGTGCAGGATCAGGACACTCTCCGGGCCTCTCATGGTATGTTCCTAATGTGGAGGAGAACGAAAAGTAAAGAGAAAAAGCAAACCTAGTCGGATTGATGGAAAAGTGAAAACCATCATGGAACTTGCAATTTGTGAGCGAATATATTTTAAACAAATTAAAGAGATGTTGCCGTAATACCATTGGTTGTGCAAAATGCTGAACTAAAGGTGGATTTTGAGTGGAGTTTTGTAAAAATGAAGGACAAACTTGTACTTGTGAAAAACGAAAAAGTGGAAACAAGTTACTTGTGTTCCTATAAGTTATTTTACTGTTTTGGTTCATGTCGCTATGGTAAGAGTCAGGAGACGCCACCCGAAACATCCCAGAACAACACAATATCTCCTCCTTGGTTACGATTGTTTCTCACCACTCACCAGGTTTAGGTTCGACACAGATTCTCTTGTTGTTCTTGGTGATACAGCATTTCTGCTTTCCTGGACAGTCACAATCACGATGGCAGTGCCGGCTGTGTTCATTCCACATGCAGTGTGCTGGTTCAGGGCATTCCCCGCATTTGTCCTCATGACATTGATCTGTAGGGGAGGTTAAATAGGTAGGAATTCATACATAAAGCTTGTAGATTTTTTTTCTCAACTTAAAATTAAATTCAAATTCCCTTCTGAATCTGGTGAGTTCATAAATGTTGTTTTTGGCATCATTTCGCCAAGATATGCAGTGCACTAATTTTACATTTTGTTGTCCGGTTCTTTCAGGTAAATCATGTGCAGTTGATTATTTGATCATTAACCTTAAAAAATAAAAAAATCTTATCCTTTTTAAGTTAATACTTTTGATGCTGCAAGTGATTGTTTCTCATTCGACTCAACACAATTTAACCTCATTCATGAACCTTCTTCTGACTATCCCATCCTCTCACCCTCATGTAATTTTGCAGCAAACTTTATGTCATTCTAATTCTCCCGTCATACTGAAATTTTAGAATTTGCTCCATATATATTATATATGTATATGTATATATATATATATATATATATATATATATATATATATATATATATATATATATATATATGTTTCTGAACCTTATATTACCGAAAACTGGTCGGTCAATTCCACCCAATTTTTGTTTACGTACTCAGGGTAGACCAGGGTCAGATCATGGTCATCAAATAACCTCCCTCCCACCACTCCCCCATGAGGGTGGGGGGACTACTTGCAATTTTCGCCTGTGCAAGTGGCATCATACAAGTGTTTCAATCAGTGACTTCTGCTTGGTGGAAGGGTGTCCTGATGACATATTTTGCTCCTGGGGTGGGTATTACAGGTACAGAAAAATTTGGTCTTATTGCATGAAGGACCTTTTGGTACAGAACTTTCTGTCGTGTTTCTGAACATCAGGAGCACCAAAAGATGGGAGTGATGGAGATTTAATTTGCCTTAGTTCAATCGATCACTGAGTTGAGAACATCTTGTCTGTTGTCCACACAGTACACCAAAGTGTGGAGGAAATGGTACCGGTTAAGTTCGTTAAATAGTTTTTTTCGTAAAACATCCGTATGCCCAAGCAATCTGGTGTCAACATGGAAGCAGGAGTCATATGGAGCCTCTTGAGGAACTCACGCCACTTTTGGTTGTCTATGGCCAACCGACTGATCCCTATTCAGGTGGTTTCTCCATCTCTCTTAGTCCCTTTTCCACCATATGCCACCAAGTCTGTGTAGGTCGTCCAACCCTATTTTAAGCACAAGGCTTTACTCGTTTTGTGATGTTGTTTTCCATATGCAGTGCGATCTTAATCCATCTCCACTTCCTCATTTTAATTTCCTCCATGATGTTTTTCTTTCCAGTCCTTCTTTCTACCTCCTTCTTACTCACTCTATCTGGCTGGAAGATTTGCAAAATCCTTTTGTGACAGCGATAAATTAACGATTTTAATTTGCAACCATTAAATGTAGCTTATTGACCTCATTGAATCACTTGGTTTATTATGCCAACTTATATCTCACAATAATGAAGCAAAAGTGGATGTCACTGAAACTCCAAAAGTGGCATGTAGCGGAAATTGCATCACCTTTGGTTATAGCCACTCTTACAAATCATCTTCTTTTATCTTCTTCATAATATAATGAAACCTTCTCAAAATTATCATGCAGAGGATATGTTACAATCAATAAAATTTATTTCAAAAATGACAAAAATGATAAAGTGCATATTGCCCACCGAAGGTGGTCCAAGAAGGGTACTTCCGCCCGGAGGGTGGGAGTGCCCGCTAGTGATGAAAATAAAGCTTTTGTTTCGTCTTAAACATCTTTTGTCTGACTCACCTGCAACCGTTTGTCACATTACCCCCACTGTCTTTATAAGCAGCAGTCATTTATAAAATGCAATTTGTCTGAAGCAGCTTTAACTGCAATTAAAAATGTCTTCTTTTTTAACTTCAGACAATGTTATTTTCATACAAAATAAGTCAAACTCACGTGAACTGTAGACTGTGCCTGGCACAAAAGCCCCAAGAAGCAGAAGAGTTTGAAGTGAGATATGCATCATCTGTCGCTTGTGAAAGCTGCTGAAGTCTTCAACCCCGACAGTGCCGAGCATGGCTACAAGTGGAAGTGTCAGCTATTTATTCATCTCGTGTGGAGCACACCCCATTGAGCCAAGAACCAATCTGGGCACTCCTCATTCCTTACACATTGATGTTTTACCTCTTTAGGAACATTTATTTCACTATCTGCATGCATTATCTTTCACATTCTCAGATTGTATAAGTATGCACAATCTGCTGAATAGGGTAAGGAAGTGTGCTTAAGATTCATAAGAAACTACATGCATTATCTACTGAGCTATTATTTTATTACCGTTCTTCATGGTCTTGGGAACATCGAGAAATGATAACATGTGACAGGCTCTTTAACCCATATGGCAAAGCTTCCATAAGAGATTGTGGATGGCATTGTCATTGTCAAACAAGAAACACAGCTTGAGGTTCTAAAAGTGGAGACGACCTCATGCTCGGAGCCTTGCCTCTGATTCCACACTCGTTTTTCCACCAATCTGTTAATTGTCGTCGAAGACATCAAATTAACCTGTTTGTCATCAAGTCGGCTGGAAATATTTATTTCATTCAAAATGTCGTGCAAAATTGTTTTTGCATGCTCATTTAATGCAACGTTAGAAATGGATACCTTAAGCTAACATATTGGTACTTTCCTGGGAAGGAGTGGGACCACCACCGCTACCTTCTCCAAATTGTGAATATTTCATTTGCAAAAGCAAGATGCTGTGTCTGTAAACTTAGTCTGTGGATATTATGCGTGAAGTGAGGCATTATTTTAAAATGAAGGTAATCGATAGTTATGGACTCCGAACTGAGTTTTCATCTTCAGTTCAATTTGGCTAATTGTCGTTTGACTGTTTGGGGGTTAGGCCCAACGTGTACAGGGTAGAGAGCGGCCATCTTGTGCTGCCTCAAACATGTCAGTATATAGTCTGGTTATCATAACCCAGATTCCTTTTGAATAAAGTGATTGTTATTTGATCTCTCTCAGGAAGGACTACAATTAAATTAGAGTAGATATAATTAGAAACATTCAACTTGCCTTTTAAGCGACATACATTCTAACTGCAGTTTTGGTACATATTGGCACAAGAAGATCAAGAAGGAACCTGAAGAAGTAAAAAGCAAAGATGGAGTCATCAGGAGGAACGTGGATAGGATTCGGGTTTCAGCCACTACTCGACAACCCTCAAACTCATCCAGGAACAGCCAAGTGACAATTCACTTTTGCAACAATTCAGTTCTCCTTGGAGAGACAGAAGATAGAAAGGAACATTGAGATGAAAGAGAAGAACAAAGCAAGAATTAGAATGAATAAAGAATTATGAAAAAACATAAAATTATCAAAAAAATTAATAAATAGCTAATAAAATTAAATAAGTTAAATAAATATAATCAACCCAATATTGGCCTGCTGCTCCCATTTTTGTTGAGTCAGAAGAAAGGCTTGTTTTTACATGACAACAAATGTATCATTATCCACACAATCCAAATGTACAATTTCATTAATGTGGGACAACAAATAAAATCATGATTTGACCCTTTAAAACAGCAGTGGTGCTCAAGTGTGATCAAACGTAAATGCTGAAATTCTGTGTTTACTATTTTATGTGAGATGTCAAAAAATGTGTCAGGTCAATGCTGACCTGATTGAAAATGGCAATATAATTCACTGGAAAGATTTAGAGGTGTGCGCACGAGTCTTTGAGCCATCTTGACTGAGTTCTAGCTAAAAACAGTCATGCTGGTGTTTTGCGTGCAGGGCAAGACAATAGTGTGTTCCATCCATCGGAAGAACGTTTTACCGGAGGACCCCGTCTGCCAGCAATGATCGTTCGTTGGTGGACGATAAAGATTCCACGGTGTCTCTCGCGAAGAGTACGCAAGTTATTTGCCGGTACAATGAACACTTTACTGATCCTTGTTACCTTCAGTCGAATGTTAGACCTGGCCAGCTGGTTCGTGAAAGACTTGGGCTGAAAATGTTCATCAGCCGAACCCACAAGAAAATGGGAATTGTTGCGGGATTTAAATAATGAGTAATGGAATTGGCAGTGCATATATATATATATATATATATATATATATATATATATATATATATATATATATATATATATATATATATAGACATGTCTCTGGGTAGGACCTCGTCACGCTGTCATAAGCAAGGCGAGGGTGCGAGGCAAGTGAGATGAAGGTACCGTGGTTCAAATAAAAGGGGAAATAAAATAAAAGGGGAAAAATGATTTATAATCCTAACTAAAAGCCCATCGCAATGCACCCCACCCCCCCCAGTGTCTCCCACTACACACAAGGAAGGGATCTATCTGCACACATACTGATGGAATAACTGACTTGGGACACCTGTATATTGTATGCATACGGTTCCGAGAACCGTAACAATAGGTATATATGTATATGTATATATACACATACATATATATATATATATATATATATATATATATATATATATATATATATATATATATATATATATATATATATATATTTACGAGGTGTGTTCAAAAAGTATCCAACGTTAATTTTTCATGCGTAAACAAATGAAGCTCGGGAGGCGTGGTTTGGTGCACGTATGTAGGCGATCCTAATCCGTATGCGTGAATATTTTCCCGCCTGCAGAAGCTGTCATTCGCCGACAGACCGCCGATGAGTGAGGAAGTGTAAGTGAGCGCCGTCGGATTTTCGTTTTTGATAAAATGACGGAAAAACTTGAACAACGCTACTGCATCAAATTTTGTGTAACGCTTGGCGATTCCCAAGTGGAAGCGATCCGCAAGATTCAACAGGCCTTCAGGAACGAAGCAATGGGCACCACACAGATAAAAGAGTGGTACAACCGCTTCAAAGATGGTCATACATCAGTGGAAAGTGAAGCACGTTCTCGTAGGCCCTCAACATCCTGAAATGAGATCATCATTGACAAAGTAAGGATCCTGCTGATGCAGGATCTTCGAATCACGATCAGAGAACTTGCAGCCGAGGCGGGCGTCAGCATTGGATCCGTTCATTCCATTGTGACTGAGGATTTGGGCTTCAGGAGAATCTCAGCGAAGTTCGTGCCAAAGCTGCTGACGATCGAGCAGAAGCAACTCAGTTTGGAGATCGCACAGGACATGCTGAAGACTGTGAACAGCGATCCCAACTTCTTCAACACAGTGATCACTGGCGATGAGACCAAAGTGATCCATCATTTTGTTAAAAACGAAAATCCGATGGCGCTCATTAACACTTCCTCACTCATCGGCGGTCTGTCGGCGAATGACAGCTTCTGCAGGCGGGAAAATATTCACGCATACGGATTAGGATCGCCTACATACGTGCACCAAACCACGCCTCCCTAGCTTCAATTGTTTACGCACGAAAAATTAAGGTTGGATACTTTTTGAACATACCTCGTATTTACATTTATTTGTGTATATATATATATATATATATATATATATATATATATATATATATATATATATATATATATATATATATATAAATACATGTATGTATATATACATATATAGATATCCTCTTCTTCTTTTGGCCATTCCCTTTCGGGGTCGCCACAGCAGATCATCCGTATGATCCGCATAGTGATTTGGCACACGTTTTACGCCGGATACCCTTCCTGACGCAACCCTGGTCGCCTCTTACGACACAGGGATATAGTACACCTATTTTCACCGGGGCATACACCGGCCCAGTACACTGGTACTCATTACGCCGACCTCGTAAGGATGACAGGCTGAGTCAACCCCCTGGTGTATTAATTCAGTGGCCCAACGGGGCTTGAACTCAGGACCTTTTGGATTCCAAGCTGCAGCCCTCACCACTGCGCCAACACCAGGCTTACATATATATATATATATATATATATATATATATATATATATATATATATATGTATATATGTATGTACATATATATCTATACACATATATAGATATGTATAGATATGTATAGATATGTATATATATATATATATACATATATATATATATATATATATATATATATATATTTTATATATATATATATATATATATATATATATATATATATATATATATATATAATTGGGGGGTTGTGGGGGAGGTTGTGGATTTGAAGTTCAAAGGGGAAGCTGTGGACCTGGGGTTGTGGACATGAAGAAAAAAGGGGAGCCACGGACCTGTAGTGGGTGGTGGGGGGGGAGGGCCGGGCAGGGGAGTGGGGGTGGTTCCAGACTCCATTGGGAATTAATTCCTTTTCAATGGCCAGGTAGATTTGGGTGATCTGCAAGTTGTAATTTCAAATTATAATGGGAGGAGAGAATTTCAAGGGAAGATAAGAATGGAAATTATGAAAGAGAAGGAAGGATAGAGGTTTTTTGTCATAAGAGGCTGAAAAGGGAGAGGACATTTTGAGCAGATCAGATTAAATGGAGGAAAAAGGGTAAACTGTGGAGGTGAAAGGGGCTATTCTGCTCTTTATCTTGCCAAAACGAAGTTTTTGCAAGATCTGTTACTTGGTAAGTTTTTTTGTTTGTTTGTCTGTAATCATTGGATTTTTCACCTTTATATCACTCTGTAGAGCACAATTCTCATCGGAAACTCTTGTGGGTACACATATCATTGTATTATTGCAATACCCTTCAGCACACATAAAGGTCAAGGTCAAGGTCAAAGGTCAAGGTCACTTTGCGGTAAATCATGGAGGTCGACGAAACCCTTATTTTTTGAGTAATTTTAATCAAATCATCTCCAAACTTTATGGGAATGTAGTATATGGTCTGGCGCTCAGCTGATTAGTTTTTGGTGGCGATTGGCCTTGACCTTCATGGTTAGCGCCTGAGGTCAAACATATTTGACCCCAAGGTCAAATTTTCAAGTTTTAGGAACCATATCGTGTAGTACCTCAAATTGAACACCTCGATGAGTGCTTTCTAGATATGTCAAGCTTGAGACATTATGACGTCATTTGGTGACGTTATGAGGCAAACGCGTATTTTTCATGGTTACTCTGTAGAACGATTCTCATCGGAATATCTCGTAGGCAGATATTCCTCAAGGAGTCGCTCCTGGTGGATAGCAGCTCTGTTCACCTCAGTGTGACCTTAAAGAAGTCACACGTGGTCACCTTTTGGCAAGATACGGGTCACCCTGCGGGTGACATTAATTTATTTTTTGTGTCAATAATATATGGATGACCGTGCAGTATGTATCAAATATATTAAAGCCTGGTGCCAACAATGAGTGAGTCGGCTTGTTTGACGTCACGGACTTGTTTCGGGTCTCTGAAGAAAGGTGTCGTCCACATACAATCGTGGAATCCCCCCCCCCCCGCCCCCTAACTCCACAGTGATTATCAAATTGAATGTGAGAATGTAAACATGTTGGTGATGTTTATTGAATATTGTACTTGCGTGCCTTATTGACTGATTACGAATGAATCTTATTCATTTACGGGAAGCAGGATAGCTCAGCAGTTGGCGTGTTTGCCATTGCGTTCCCTAGTCTGGATTACTTCCTTGATTGGGCTGTATTTGACTAAAAATTGCCTTTCTGGTGCACTTCCAACTATCCTTCAGGTGAGCATGTAAAGCTGGCTATGTATGCCACCTGCATTTATGTTGTGAACGTTAAAGATCCCAAGTTATGTATTCAAAAAAGTACTCTGGCCACAGTCTCTGCCTGGAAATAGCCACACATGGTGTTCCAAAAAGACCCAGACAACTTTGGTTGTTAATATATTTCGGACCACAAGTGACATAACGATTACATTTGGTTTATATGACACAGAAACTCATAAAGTTTTGAACACACCATCAATACACTTCAATGTGAGCTCCGTTTGTCATGTGCAGAACATCGAGGTGGTACACGAGTTCTTGCCATGCTTGGCTCAGCAGGTGTGATCCAAAAAAAAGATCCTGCAGGTTTGCTACCTTGGTGTTGTGGACAACATCTTTGACAAACCCCCACAGAAAAAAAAATAATTGGGGGGGGGGTTATGTCTGTTGATCATGGGGGCCAGGTGGTTGGTCTGTCTCAGCCAATCCAGCGATCTGGATATTTTTTCATTCAGGATGGCTCGAATGACTAAGGCCCAATGAGTAGGAGCGACGTCCTGTTGAAAAATAATATTGGGTTGCAGGTCTTCAATCTGTGGGAAGGCGAATCCTTCCAACATGTTCATGTAAATTGTGAGGTCACTGTATCTTCTGCAAAGAAAAATGGACCCACTAAGTGGTCATGGAGAAGGTCACACCACTCATTGACATTTGGACTATCGGGTATGTGTTCAATTCCATGAAAACTTGAACAGTTTCTGTAACACATAAATCGAAGAGTATCGTCGTATCGTTTGTGGTTCGAAATATATTAGTTCGCGGGTGCCTGCAGTGACCGCTATTTTCGTTGAGTCTGTGTGTCTGTCTGTCTGTCTCTCTCTTGGGTGGTCGCTAGACTACCGTTACGTTATTCTCAGGTTTTCCGTCTGTCTGTTTGTTTGTATGTAATGGACAGATCTGGAGGCCAGAGGAATCAACCGATTTTGATGAAACTTGACTGGTAGGTTCATACCAGGATCTAGTTGTATGCTTTTGAGCACCGTTGCTATGGACGCCACCGTTGCCTAGCAACGGGACTTTGAAATGTTAGAAAAAAATCCGAAAATATTTATATATTTTTTTTTTCGAAAAGCAAAAATCGGCTTCCGCGTTTTTATGCGCACTATAATCAACCTCTTTGTCAAAAAATTTTCAGCCCGATCCGTCAAAAACTGTATGACTAGTATGCAATTATATAGCGACCACCCATGTCGCCTACCGGCTCGTCTGTTTGTCTGTCTGTTTGTGACTCTCCAGAGAATAGCTCCGTGACGTTTGATGCGATCTTGATGAAACTTGGACACAAGCTAGATATCATGGTCTCGTTGTGTCTTTTTGTATGAGG
This sequence comes from Eptatretus burgeri, assembly GCA_024346535.1. NCBI lineage: Eukaryota > Metazoa > Chordata > Myxini > Myxiniformes > Myxinidae > Eptatretus > Eptatretus burgeri. The sequence continues at coordinate 144,462 of BROF01002230.1, read as the reverse complement.
GGCGTCCCACGCCCCTTGTGGGCGGAGCCACACCCACTTGATCTTTTTTCTCGATTTGTTTCTGGCAATTTCATTTCCTGGAAGCTGTGCGTAATGTCCATAAGTACAACAAATAAAAAAATCCGATTTGATTTGGTCAATTTTGACGGAAGAGATAGGTTTTTATGGTAGGGCTTCCTCAACAATAATTCCCGCGAACCATCGTCGCCTCCCGGCTTGTTACCTTCGCATTCTGCGAAAGGTTATGTTTTGGTCGGCGTGTATTTATTTATTTATTTATTTATTTGTAATCTTGTGATTCGTATAACTCAAAAAGTATTAAACCGAATTGCATGAAATTTGGTGGGATGATTGGTTATTAGCCAGGAAGCATTCGATTAGATTTTGGGATCGTTCGGGCCAAAGGTCAAGGTCAAGGTCACGAAAAGGTCAAAATCGTCTTTTTACGATAACACGGTCAATTTTTATTCAATTTGCATGCAACTAACGCCAAAATGTTCAGAATTCAACGCCTCATCTTCTGATATGCAATATGACACAATGACGCCCATACTCTTGTTACCGGTTAGGGGTCAAAGGTCAGGGGGGTCACGACCTTGAAAAATATGCGGTTTTTGTCATAACGCGGTCAATTCTTGTCCGCTTTACATGAACCCAGCACCAAAATGTTCAGAATTTAATGCCCAATCTTGTGACACAATGACGTCATAACACATGTCACCGGTTGGGGTAAAATGTCGGGGGGGGGGTCACGCCCTTGAAAAATATGCGGTTTTCGGCATAACTCAGTCAATTCTTATTCGATTTGCATGAAACCAGCATCAAACGAGATTACCTTCTCTTGTTGAAACGTTGTATTCACCGAGCTTGCGAGTGAAGACTCGCCAAAACGACGTGAGTTGATTGTTGTTTAGTCCGTAGCCCCCAAAAGTCGGGGGGGGGGGGTCAGGACATTATAGATATGTGGTTTGTGTCATAAGACCATTCATATGAAACCAGTTCCCCACACTCATACCAAGAACAAAAAAAGTAGTGGCGGTGAAGGTATGCGCTCTATGCGTGCCCGTTCTAGTTAACAACTAAATTTGTCCGGGTCTTTTTGAAACACCCTGTATAATTTAGTCATAACAAGTGCATGACAAATACAAAGTGAGAATATTTCGTGCTCCCAAATGCAAATTCAATGTCAACTTACTGAAATGAAACAAGCATGGCACCAAATACTGTTCAGTTGTTTATTTTATTTTATTTTTTTTTGATATTTGCTGCCAGCTTGGATTGCAGGATGGCTGAGAGGGATGCACATTCGCCTCGAAGCTGTCTAGCCTGGGTTTGAATCTCGACCCAGCTTGAAACTTCATCCTGGTGTTTCACAGGTAAGGTGAATCACCAATGTTTGTCCCGTCCTTCGGATGGACATTGAACTGGGCATCCCGTCTGTCGACATTAGTTGATGGACGTTAAAGATCTCAGTATCCTTCGTGAAGAGGCAGGCGAGCTCGCTATCGCCGGCACCATGGCCAAATTCCAAATTCCTGCGAGAACCCCTTTCTTTGAGTGTCAGGCCTGGCCAGCCAGTTAGTGAAGGACTTGGGCCAAGCGTCCCCCAGCAACTCCACAAGCACATGGGAATAATTGTTCCCGTTAAATAATAATAATAAGCTGCCACCCAAGAATTATCCCACAGATGCAAATTTATTTATTCATTTGTATACAGCCTGTGACCGCTTGGCTGCATAATTTTCTGGAGGCACAGCTGCACTGTTGATGCAGTGCCCCTGTTACCAGTAAGCTGGTACTCATTTTGCCAACCGCAGAAGGATGGCAAGCTGAGTCAACCCGCCTGGTGTTAATTCAACAGATGGGTTGAACTCAGGACTAAGATTCCAAGCCAACCAAGTTAACTGCGAAGCCAACACCAGGCTTCCTTTCCTGTTTTACCAGTTTTTTTTCAACAAACATCTTTTGTGATCTCGAGGCCAACTTGAAAAGCTTGTTCTTGAAAATTTGTCTCCTTGGATTGTCTATCGTTGACTGTGCGTGGGTCGAAAACCTATGGGACATCTTGATGCGTGCACGAACGCAACGAAAATGACAAACTTTCTGATTCCTCCCTTTCTGCAAACGTACCCTCTCCCCATCTGACACATGGCACTGCACACGTAATATGTGGACGGCAGCTTATCAAACCTTATGGAACTTATCTAGTACTCGTGAGTTTATGTTACAAGGTCGCAAAAGCGAAAAATCAGGCTTTGTCTTCGAAAACAGATTAGCTCTGGCCTTCTGCCACACCTGATTTGATTACGAACAATCTCCGGGAACGTGGCACATCCTTGTGGGTTATCGAAAGCATATCGCACTATTTACAAACTCATTTGTTCTTGTTTCAAGCACAAAGTTCTGAGTTTTTCTACCACATCTGGGTCATGCCTTATGAAGTAGTTTAACACTTGTGTTATCAAGTGAAACTAGTCTAAAAATTGGTAATAAGATACCAAGAGGCCTCCTTTTAAGGACTATTGGAAGGACCAGTAAGGTTGGAAATTTTCCCCCTCAAAAGCCTCAAATTAAAGTGGATGAAAGATGGGTTTTGAAAACAAAGTAATTTTAAGTTAATGTGCTGTTTCCTTCGGCTTGTGTTGTTATGGGCTGGAAAAACTGAGGCCTCGACGCATGTGCAGTCAACTTTGAGCTGTCTACATCCTGGTGAAGGCGAAGGGGTCATCCAAGGCGAAGCCATAAATGTTTGCACCGTCCGTTGGAAGAACGTTAAGCGAGACAACCCATCTGCTGGCACCGGTCATTGGTGGACGTTAAATATCTCAGACTGTATTTTGCAAAGAGGACGCTAATTATCGGTGGCACCCTGAACAAATTTCAAATCCTTGCACCTTCAGTCGAGTGTCCGGCACCGGAGTGGCGACCCATCGAGTATTGCAACCCTTTCCAAGATTATCACTTAGCATCCGTCTCCGACTCTCCATCCGGGATTTTCCTATTTGTTGTCTCGTCCTTTGTTAAATTATTTATTTATTATCCAAGCCTGCTGTGCATGTCTGCCTGCCATCCTTTCCCACACAAACCATGTTGGTTTTATTGAGTATCCCTGGAGAATTAAAATGGGTGACTTACATACATTAGGGATTAGACCCCAGTTGAAGTACAAAAGCGCATTCTCCTTTCGGATGCGTTTTATAATTTAATTAGCAGCACGACATTCTCAGAGTTAATCTCAAACATGTACATACAGTTCCTCTATGATATCACTTGCAGTTTTAGGTGGGAAGTCCACACATTTGAAAACACATTAAATATTCCAGCAAGAAAGATAAACATCTCGAAGTAAAGCCATAAGCAAAAAGTATGAATTGTGAGGTTGTATTCATTGGGTTGTCCGACTGTACGGACACAGCCGAGGTCTTGGATTGACTGCTCTGGACCCAGGGCCAAGGTTGTGGACCCAAGTTTGGAGAGGTTCTGGGCTGAAAAGATTAAAACCAAGACGAAGAACTGAGCCCAGCTGATGATGTAGGCAGCTTCCAAGTTAATTACTTCCAAGTTACTCAGGTTCTCACTTTTGGGATGCAACTATATTGAGGTTTATGATTAAAATATAAGATTCAGTACAGGGTGTTGTAATATATAAAGGTTATGGTGTTGTCATATTGGTATCATTTATAACACCCTACAAATGTTAAGGTAATACTTTGGGAATAGCCATAACAGTTCAATAAATTATAACCTCCACCACCGAAGGTGAAGGAGGTTATGTTTTCACCACTTTCTGTTTGTTTGTTTGTTGGGTAGTCGATCTTGTCGAAAAAAATTTTTTTTCAAAAAAAAAATTTGAAATTTGTTCTACCCGAATTATCACTTTTTCCGTCGATATGTTTGTCTGTCTGTCTCTCTGTTCGGTCCAGTGCTGCGTTAATACAATGGCGATTTCGATGAAACTTGATTGGTAGGTTCATACCATGACCTAGTTGCGTGCAAATGAGAACCGTTGCTATGGACACCACCGTTGCCTAGCAACGGGACTTTGAAATTTTTGAAAAATCATAAAAAATAACTTTTTCGAAAATCAAAAATCGGGCCACTAGCGACTGTGGCCAGTACATTCAGCCATATTTTCAAAAATTTCCAGCTGGATCCTATGAAAACTGTCGGAGAAGATAGACTTTGAATGAACCCTGGTCGAAAACAATAAAAAAAACGAAGTTCGTTATATTTCAGAGACTATGAGTCAGATATACATGAAACTGGTATGGTGGGTTCATGGTATGTCCTAGTTATGTATGAGAAAGAACCGTTGCTATTGGCCCCTCCGTTGCCTAGCAACGGCCGAAAAACCTCTAAATGTGGGGGTATTTTAACAAAAAAAACAATCTGCAGCATTAACCCTTGAAGCTAGAATCATGAATTTTCTTGTGCTTAATCCTCAGGTCATTCCCCCATCGAAGGGGCCCATCGTAACTACCCATGTCCGCCTACCGGCATGTTTGTTTGCTTGCGTGCAGGTTACCTCAAAAGGTTGTGAACCGATCTGGATGATATTTTGTGGACAAGTTGGGTGTATGGCAAGGACGAACTGGTCAGATTTTGGTGAAGATCCGGATCTGGACCGGCTCCTAGAATTTTTGAAGTGATTCTTCACCATTGAGAGACAGGGTCAAAAACGATATAGCGCACGATATCTCAAGAAGTTGTGGACGGATTCGGACGAAACTTGGTGGACATGCTGGTGTATGAAAAGGACAAATTGTTTCTATTTTGGTGAAGAACCGAATCCGGATCTAGACAAGAGAATTATTTAATGTTTTAAGGGATTCTTCTCCATTGAGGGATGAGGCTCAAAAACGATATAGTACTGTATAGCACGATATTTCAAAAATGTATTGGGCCAGATATGTTCTCGTGGATGAGGCATTACGTGGCGGAGGTATGCGCTCCACCGAATGCCTTTCTCGTTGGAATTGTGGTGAGAAACATGTTTGTATAAAAAAAATGTGTGTGTTGTTAGTTATTATCTCCATATGCGGGTTTCAGAAGGTGGAATGGTGCCCTCCCAAGTATCGAAGTATCCACCTTCGTGTGTGTGTGTGTGTGTGTGTGTGTGTGTGTGTGTGTGTGTGTGTGTGTGTGTGTGTGTGTGTGTGTGTGTGTGTTTTGATTCACACATTTTTCTGAAAGTCATTTTATTTGAAAACTCTTCAAAAAATTCTGCTTAATCCCAAGCATACAGAAACGCTCCTTGCTTGAATTACAGGTTTACAGACGAAGTGACAAAAACAATTTAACTAGTTTGTGAAAAGACGATTCGAGGCTCTACAATTGACGCATCATGTATCATTGTGAACTGGAACGACATTCGGTAGAGCGCATACCTCTGCCAGGTTGAGTAGTTTACGTTTTGTATCCCACGGATTGGCCAGATTCGCATCCGGACCTCAAACAAAATCGAATCAATCCTTATCACACACCCAACCTGTCCACCAAGTTTGGTCCCATATCCGCCCCATAACTTTTTGAGATATCGTGCTATATATCGTTTTAGGCATTATTTTCTTAATGGTGAAGAATCACTTTAAAAATTCTGTTTTCCAGATCAGGATCTTCACCAAAATGGAATCAAATCCACAACTTTACGTGATATCCTGTTCATGAACAAACAGATTAACAGGGGTGAAAACATAACCTCCGTCCAACTTCGGTGGCGGAGGTAATTATCGATCAAAAATGCGAAGAACTCTTCTCGAAGCATCCAGGTGATTCACAAGATACTTCATCGTCACTTTGATAATATTCAGTTCTGAGCGTGGAGTTCATCTTCATCGTTGTACAAGTTATTGACCTGTCGAAACAAAAGACGTAAGTTCAAATCCAATGGAATTAATTATTTGTCATTGTGCAATTTACTGCTTAATCAATTGGGAGAATATGCCAGAAGCACCAGGAATGTGCACACCTACCTCCTTGACATGTACGTGAATTGTATGGTCCTACTAGTCTGAACCAAATTGCTCAGAGCATGGGGTATTTGAACGTCTGACATATGTACATACTGTGAAATGTCATCACAATCAAGCATTTACTAGTCAACAAGGTTAGACTTAGGCCGAAGTCACATTTGCTCTACGGCGAGGATACGGCGGCCGTACGCCCTCTGAATTGACAGAAACGTGCGGCGGCCGCAGAGAAACTGAGGTGGCCTCAGGGTGGCCCTACGCCATTTGGCTATATTTTACAGGCCGTAAGGTCGCCGTGGAATTATAACGCGGAGTTATAACTTTTTTCATTTATATGTTCACCGTAGCAATTCGACAAGCCAAAAAAAAAACCTGGTAAAAAAATAAAAGAATAATTCACCCATTCGTTACCGTCCGTCTGGCCGCACGTTCGCCTTAGGGCCCCCCTGCGGTCCCACTGCGGTCGCCTTGCGGGCACCTTGCGTCTGCCTTGAAAATTCTATGGCTGCCGCAGGAACGCCCTAAGGTCACCGTGCGACATCAAATCAAAGACCGTACGGCACCCCCCACGTTTTCGGTCTCCACAATTTTTAAATACGCCGTGCGGCTCCCCGAAAAATAAAAACATATGTGACTGCTACATTGTGTGACCGTGGAAATACTGCGGCCGCCGTATAATTGCTAGTGGCCGTAGATTTTGGAGACCCCACGGCCGCCGTGGAAAATGTGACCTTGGCCTTAATTACGAGCATTTTTGCTTTCATTTACTTTTTTGGGGGAAGGGAATTTGGGGGGGGGGTAAAAAATACCCCCAATAATTTCTGTCCATTTCAATGATTAAGGCCGAGGTCACATTTGCCACGGCGGCCGTGGGGTCTCCAAAATCTACGGCCACTTCTATCTACGACCAAAATCTATGACCGCATGGGGCCCTAAGGTGAACGTGCAGACAGACAGACGGGAACGAATGGGTTAACTTTTTTTTAACCAGTTTTTTTGTTTTGGCTTGTCGAATTGCTATGGCGAACGTATAAATGAAAAAAGTTATAACTCCGCGTTATAATTCCACGGCGACCTTACGGCCTGTAAAATATAGCCATACGGCGTAGGGCCACCCTGGGGCCACCTCAGAAACTCTGCGGCCGCCGCACGTTTCTGTCAATTCAGAGGGCGTATGGCCGCCGTATCCTCGCCGTAGAGCAAATGTGACCTAGGCCTTAGGCCTAAGCCACAACAATTGAGTTCTTATATAGTTGCTGAAACATAATAGAACAGTAGCCCATGTACTCCACTGGGAGAAACAAATTTCAGGAGCTCAATGCTATTCCGAGATTTTCAACAAAATAATTGGTCTGATGTACAGATACACATCAACATACCATGGTCGGGAGTACACATCAACATACCATGGTAGGGAGTACACATCAACATACCATGGTAGGGAGTACACATTACATACCAAATGGTAGGGAGTACACATTACATACCATGGTAGGGAGTACACATTACATACCACATGGTAGGGAGTACACATTACATACCATGGTAGGGAGTACACATTACATACCATGGTAGGGAGTACACATTACATACCACATGGTAGGGAGTACACATCAACATACCATGGTAGGGAGTACACATTACATACCATGGTAAGGAGTACACATCAACATACCATGGTAGGGAGTACACATCAACATACCATGGTAGGGAGTACACATTACATACCATGGTAGGGAGTACACATCAACATACCATGGTAGGGAGTACACATCAACATACCATGGTAGGGAGTACACATTACATACCACATGGTAGGGAGTACACATTACATACCATGGTAGGGAGTACACATTACATACCATGGTAGGGAGTACACATTACATACCATGGTAGGGAGTACACATTACATACCATGGTAGGGAGTACACATTACATACCACATGGTAGGGAGTACACATTGTAAATGTAAATATCATAACCACATGA
>BROF01002230.1:79420-135781 GCA_024346535.1 Eptatretus burgeri | reverse complement strand
GTGCGTGTGTGTGTGTGTGTATGTGTGTGCGAGTGTGTGTGTATAAATATATGTATATATATATGTATATAAATCAAATTCATAAACATACTTTGTACAGTAAATGTAAGGTAAATTTGTAAACAAATCAAATTTGTCAGCATGTGAAAGACTTGGACCAAAAACGTGGGATGAATGCGGTCCTGATGAGGGGAAATAATCCCGAAATCCGGATAGACGGCTCCATGTGATGTTTAACTGATGTTGACCATGTAATCTTTGTCTGTTTGACAGTCGCCGGGTCGAGGCCTCCGGGTTGGAGGTGACGCTTTGGTGTCGGACTGTGTCCAATGGAAATTGGGGATTTGTCATTAAAGATCACACGGTGTCCTTCACGAAGAGTGGGTGAGTTATTGCTATTGCTGGCACCCTGAACAAATTACAAATTCCTGTCACTTTCAATTGAATATCAGGACTGGACAACCATTTTGTGAAAGACTTGGACCAAAAAGGTGCGATAATTGGAGTAGTAGTAGTAGTAGTTTTAGTAGTAGTAGTAGTAGTAGTAGTAGTAGTAGTAGTAGTAGTAGTAGTAGTAGTAGTGTAGTAGTAGAAGAAGAAGACATATGCATTCAATACATATTACTGTCCAGTACATACACTTACAGTATTCCTATTATTGAAGTTTAATTGTTGCCGAATCAAGATTTGATTTATAGTGAAGTCAACCACACAATAGAAAATGGTTGTGCAGAGTTGTTGATTTGGGATTTTACATAACTCTGTGGAATGAGTGCGTGGGGAATGGAAAAGCTTGTTAAAGTCCCTGTTGATGAACAGCCTGCTTAAAATATCCGGTGATCTGGCCATGCAATACCAGGAGGGCGGTTTAAAGTTTTATGCAGCTCTTATAGGTCAACACACGGCACTCAAGGAAACATGCTACATATCACATTTTTGGAGAAAGGAATTAATAGATTGAGTGTCGATCTACTTATTAGATACTTAAATATGGCAGAAACTTTACAAAAGACTCTCCGTCTCCCCAATCCATTTTCTTTTACCTGCACCAGTCCGAACAATCGTTAAAATGTCGATTAAAACTTCATTTTCTTTCTTTTTTTGGTTTGAAAAGCACCGAGATCTGGCATTCCTCATATCTGGCTTCTGATTGGTCAAAGATACAGACAATTGTGATGCATACATCAAGCTTGTTGGGATGCTCCTCCCTTTTCGGCACTATATATATATATACATAGATGAGCAGCAAAATTTTTGATGACTCGGTCCTGCCACAGCCTCTGTCTTTAATTTGCTTTGCCTTTGACTACAATAGCTAAAGGCGGGTCTCAATCTTCTGCAGATGACTTCTCCGCTTCTGGTAAATCTCCTCTCATTTTCCTAACTTACCTGATGCTTTAAAAAAAATAAAAATTCTGCACAAGGCCCGAGGCTCATAGAGGAGCTAAACGATGAAGAGCAACATGTTTACAGAGAGGCAAAGGCTGCGGGCAGAACGTTCACAAGCAAGAAAGGAGGAATAACACAAAGACTAGTGACAATGGTCCGAAGAGGTATGGAATGGGAAAGAATGGTCAAGTGAAGAAGAGATCGTGGATGTGCATGGGTGAATGCATGCGGTAATGATGGGCAGGGCAGTTGATAGGAATGAAGCAATAAGAATGAGACAATGGACGCAGGGAGACGACTCCACAATCGGGAGAATATGGGGATAAATAAATGCAGGTGGGAAACTGATCTTGACCTTCGGAAGGTGAGTAGGTGAGGGCTTCTGGAGGAACACGAGTAACCGGGAAAAGTATCAACTGGAGAGTTTTCCACTTTTTGTATCTAAATCCATATTTTTATGTCATTCTCTCAATATTCGAGTATCTTTCTTTTTGTCCATTAAAGAGATAAACTTTCTGTAGAACAGCAGCAAATTATCAAAAACTGCCTCAACAATTTAGGCTCAGACGACAATGACCTTGGGGCCTCAAATAATCACTTCCTTTACTTTGAGCTTCAGACCATCACCTTTACAGTGACTTACCTCCTCCGTTTCATCTAGACTGGTGTGTCGGTATGTTATTCTGCAACAAACTGGAGTAAAACCTTCTCTTCAAAGGAAAGTATTCATCATGACTTATAATCCTCAACAGAGCACCAGCACAGTGGTTTTATGGTCAAATCCAACATCTTGGAGAATAAATTATATGACACATTCAACGGTGAGCCACGATCAATTATCCGACTACTCTTGATAAGTAATTGACATATTTAGTGCTGGCAAGCTATAGGAGTAGGCCAGCTATAGCTCTAAGGAGTAGGCGAGCTGTAGCTATAAAGTAGAGGCGAGCTATAGCTATGAGGATTAGGTGAGCTATATATAGCTATAATGAGTAGGTGAGCTGTAGCTTTGAGGAGTAGGTGAGCTATAGCTATGAGGAGTGGGTGAGCTATAGCTATGAGGAGTGGGTGAGCTATAGCTCAAAGGAGTAGGCAAGCCATAGCTACAAGGAGTAGGCGAGCTACAAGGAGTAGGCGAGCTATAAGGAATAGGCGAGCTCGAGCTATTAGGAGTAGGCAAGCCATAGCTTCAAGGAGTAGGCGAGCTATAAGGAATAGGCGAGCTATAGCTATAAGGAGTTGGTGAGCTATAGCTATAAGGAGTAGGCGAGCTGTAGCTATCAGGAGTAGGCGAGCTTTAGTTATAAGGAGTAGGTGAGCTGTAGCTATGAGGAGTAGGCGAGCTTTAGTTATAAGGAATAGGTGAGCTGTAGCTATGAGGAGTAGGTGAGCTTTAGTTATAAGGAGTAGGCGAGCTGTAGCTATCAGGAGTAGGCGAGCTTTAGTTATAAGGAGTAGGTGAGCTGTAGCTATGAGGAGTACGCGAGCTTTAGTTATAAGGAGTAGGTGAGCTGTAGCTATGAGGAGTAGGCGAGCTTTAGTTATAAGGAGTAGGTGAGCTGTAGCTATGAGGAGTAGGTGAGCTTTAGTTATAAGGAGTAGGTGAGCTGTAGCTATGAGGAGTACGCGAGCTTTAGTTATAAGGAGTAGGTGAGCTGTAGCTATGAGGAGTAGGCGAGCTGTAGCTATGAGGAGTGGGTGAGCTATAGCTATGAGGAGTACGCGAGCTATAGCTATGAGGAGTACGCGAGCTATAGCTATGAGGAGTGGGTGAGCTGTAGCTATGAGGAGTGGGTGAGCTGCAGCTATGAGGAGTGGGTGAGCTGTAGCTATGAGGAGTGGGTGAGCTGCAGCTATGAGGAGTGGGTGAGCTGTAGCTATGAGGAGTAGGTGAGCTGTTGCTATGAGGAGTAGGTGAGCTGTAGCTATAAGGAGTAGGCGAGCTATAGCTATGAGGAGTGGGTGAGCTGTAGCTATGAGGAGTGGGTGAGCTGTAGCTATGAGGAGTGGGCGAGCTGCAGCTATGAGGAGTGGGTGAGCTGTAGCTATGAGGAGTAGGTGAGCTGTAGCTATGAGGAGTAGGTGAGCTGTAGCTATGAGGAGTAGGTGAGCTGTAGCTATGAGGAGTAGGTGAGCTGTAGCTATGAGGAGTAGGCGAGCTGTAGCTATAAGGAGTAGGCGAGCTCCAGCCCTCATCCTGGATAAATTTCCGAATTCCTTCACTAATCTACAGGGGGTACTGCAACAGTGGCACAGCCACACCCACCGAGCCAATGATGCCACCCACAACCATGTGCTGAATATGAAAGAAGTACTGTGGAAGGTAGTAACAGAACTGTATGACAACTGATCATCTGTATTTTAGCTCCCAATAAACAGTTTCCTTTATACAAAGCAAATATAAGGCTCATTCTCCTTACGTCAGGCAGCACTTCGTACACGTCTTCTGGCTGCGTATTGCTCTGAAGACTTTTGCTGATTGGTGGTGATTTTGGCTCATTTAGCTTCGGAAGTTGAATTTTCTCTTTATTCCCATTGGAAAATTCATCCACCTGTACACACAGCATAAACAGAACAAATGCGAAGCACTCAATCGAGATCCGTAATCAGAGCACTTAACATCGCCCGAACACCAGTCTATCATCAGAGTTTCACTCAATGAAGTTCAGCATCATTTGCAGAGGCAGGCACGTGATGAAAATACCTGTTTACTTCCATCAAATGAGTATAAACACTCTGGTTGGCCAATTTAACATTCCCATCTTAAGCAATGCCTCATGATGCTGGGAATCGAGCTTCATATGCCGCATACGATATGTATGTGTACATTAAGTGACAGAAAGATAACGAGTGATAATCTGTTTTTCAGCTCCAAATAGATTGTTTTTCCTTCCGCAGTACAAATGAGATGTCTGTTATTCTCCTTACATAAATATATGAATCTTTGTTTTGAGGATCATTTTCTGGCTGCTTATTGCTCTGAAGACCCTTGCTGTGAAGTTGCATTTTCCCTTCATTCTCCAAGCCAGTTGCTGTCACCTGTACACACAGAATGCACAGAACACATATAGAGCACTCGATCGATGTATGTACTCACACCACTTAACCCTATGAACCCTAGTGGCCATTTTACCAGCCGCTACTCAACTCTCCATACACCTGAGTGGCCCGTTTGCCGACCGCTATTCAAACGTTCATATACCTGAGCAGCCAGATTTTTCTCCAGGGAGTCCAGAATGGGGGGAGCCGAAAGTCCAAGGAGCTCAGGGTTCAAAGGGTTAACATCACCTTAACACCAGTCGATCATCAGAGTTTCACCCAATGAAGTTCAATATCATTGGTAGAGACAGGCATTTGATGGAAATACCTGTTTACTTCCATTAAAGGAGTAGAAACACTCAGAACGGCCAATTTCGCATCTCCATCTTAAACAATGCCTCGTGATGCTGGGAATCGAGATTCATATCCCACGTATGATATGTATTCGTACATTAAGTGACAGAAAGAGAATTATTAGTGATAATCTATCTTTTAGCTCCAAATAGATATATACACATGGAAAAAGGCAATCACCCATACAGAATAGTGCTGATTGCAAAATAGATATTGAATCAAATTTTTTTTTTAAAAATTCAAAAATAAATGAGAAAATCCTCCATTCAAGGCTGTGTTTTCCATCCATCGCAAGGCCAGGGCAATTTTGCACACCCAGCACAAAGAGCCCGAGAGGGTATCGAGCTGTTTGTACTGTGAGTGTGCTGAAGAAGCTCACTGATAGCCCAATCAACTTAAATTTCAAAAAACACTTTCACCTGGCCAAGGTTTCGAGAAGGTAACGATATCGTTTTGTACTTCCATTCACGGATTGTGTTATTGTGACTTTCAGAAGGTTTAGTCAAGCTGAAAGATGGTTAATTGCTGGGATGTCCTACAGTAAAATTGGACGTCAACTTGGCTTCCATCAGACAATCAGCAGATTTGTCTGCAAACACGACAAACCAATAATGTTAAAAGACAGGTGATCTTGATAGGTCAACGATTGGTCACCAAAGAGGTCAACGATTGACCGTATCCTTGCTCTTCATGTCCTCACCGAATACAGATGAGAGTTTCGGCAGGGGCTGCTTGCAGCTTATGTTGATCTCTGTAAAGTGTTCGATTCAGTAAATCGGGATGTCCTCTGGAGGATTCTTGGTCTTCGTGGGGTGCCAGCAAAACTGATCGATCTGATGTCTGAACTCTACTCTGGTACTGAGAGTGCGGTGAAATGTGGTGGTACCATCTCTGACTTATTTCCAGTTGTTACTGGAGTTCGTCAGGGATGTGTACTGGCCCCCACACTTTTCAGCACTTGTATGGACTGGATTTTTGGGAGGATGTCGGAGAGATCAAGCTGCGGTGCATCGTTTGGGAATGTCAAGATCTCGGACCTTGATTTTGCAGATGATGCAGTCATCTTTGCGGAGACTTTAGATATCCTTTTGGGGGCCCTCGAGGTGCTGAATGAGGAGTCGGAGCCGCTGGGATTACGGGTTTCTTGGGTCAAAACAAAGATCCAGGCTTTTGGTGACATCTTGGATGCTGCTGTCCTGTCTGTGTCTGTTTGTGGTGAGGATGTTGAGGTCGTGGAGAGATTCACTTACCTTGGCAGTGATATTCATGTCTCTGCTGGCTGTGAGTCAGAGGTCAAAGGAAGTCTGGGTTGGGCCTGGGGAGTCATGGATTCACTGGACCATGGGGTGTGGCGCTGCCAGTACCTGTGCGGGTGGACGAAAGTCCGAATCTTCAGGTACTTGGTACTTCCAGTTTTGCTCTATGGATGCGAGACTTGGACTCTGACCAAGGATCCGAGACGGAGACTTAATTCCTTTGGTACCAGGTCTCTTCGGAGAATCCTTGGCTATCGCTGGTCGGATTTTGTGTCCAACGAGCGGTTGCTGAGAGAGACTCGGATGAGATTTGTTACCTGCATAGTCCGTGAGCGTCAGTTGCGGCTGTATGGACATGTGGCTCGTTTTCCTGACGCTGATCCTGCTCACCAGATTCTCTCAGCGAGGGAGTCTCATGAGTGGAGGAGGCCAGTGGGCCGACCACGTGCCTCGTGGTTGCAGCAGGTTGACCATCATCTCAAGGAGATGGGGATGGGCCGAGCATCTGCCTGGGGGATGGCCAGACAGAGGCCCCTGGAGTACCGGCGGAAAGTGGATGCAGCGACGCGCTGTTCTGGCACATGCTCCCATACCTGACCTGACCTGATCTCGATAACCCAAGATGACATCTAACAGAGAAGATACAGCTCTGATTATATTTGTCATATGTAACCCTTTTGCCACATGTGTAGTGTTGTGGTATGAATAGAATCTCCCATGGAGGTTATCCACAAGAACTGTCTGGAACCAGCTTCATGCTGCAGGTTACAAAGTTAGGAGACTGATAAGATGGCCCCAGAACACAACACAGCCTGCTTGGCATGATGCCTGTCACATCAATACTGGAATCTTGCATGCTGGAGGAAGAACCAATGGTCTGATGAGAGGCAATTGCTCCTGCACGTGAATGATTGTAGAACTTCGTTTGGTGGAAACCAAACACAGCAGGTACACCCAAGAACATTGTCGAGTCCATCCCATTTGGTGGCGGATCCATTATGAAATGGGGTTACCTGTTACCACTGTAAACATAACCTTGTCACTGTCCACAATAACCTGACAGGTGAAAGGTATCGTAGGCACATTTTGGATCATGTTGTTCCACAATCTGATAACCACGCACTTCTCACAAGACCTGTATTCAGAGATGGCAATGCCAGACCCCACCGTTCTCGTGTAGTTACCGACTTCTTGCAAAACGATGTCATCACAACATTTCCCTGGCCAGAATAGTCCTGATTTATATCTCGTGGAGTGCATTGGAGACATTCTATGCTCTCAGGTGAAGAATTAAGAAAATGGACCCTCGCGTGCAGACTCTGACACAGTTTGAGACTGCTTTGCACCAGGAATGGCACCAACTCACTTTGGATTCTCTACGGAGGCTTCTTCGGGAGATGAGAAGGGACGTTGCAGCAATCGTTTGTTCTAATAGTGCTTATTCTCATCAGTGACCTTTTGAAACATTCATTCCATTGTGACGTCATTTGTCATTACTGACTGGTCTTGGGTCCTTCATGACATAATGTTACCAGCAATCCAAGTTTCGAGTTATCGTGTTGTCATGTGTAAAATAATGCCATTAACAGACATACATCCTCACTTTGTAATTTTTTTTTTAAAAACAACAAAACTCCTGAATTTGTCTCGTATTTTGTTAGACGCGCATATTTTACAAATGTATTGTTTTATTTTTGATAGATATTATGGTTTCTGAATAATTTTTACCATTATTGCTCAGATCCAGGAAGACACAGCCTGTGCTTAACTTTCTTTCATGTGCACAGATTGTTTTCCTTTCAGAGAACAAAAACAAAGCTGGTTCTCCTTACATCAGCATATAGATCACTTTCTTGGTGATCACCCTGAGGCTGCTTATTCGACTGTTCGTCTCTGGATTTTGATGGCAATCTCAGCAGTTGTTGCTTCTTCATTTTCTTCAACATGTAGTACAAAGCCACCTGCACACAGCACATATATAGCGCATTGAGAACACTCAACAAATGTAGCCCATGTACAAGCACAACACTTAACATCACCTTCACACCAGTCGATCATCAGTGTTTCACCTGAACAAATTACCATGTTAACCTGGATCTCGTGACGCTGGAAAAACAGATTCAGATCCTGAAGGCGTATAGTAATATACAATACTAGCAGAGGTACCTGCACCTTGTGTGGAAGGAATTTAGAGTTTATATAGAAGAAGATGATTTGTAATACTGCCTCCCACCAGGTGGAACGGTACTACAGTATACGATACACATTTACATAGAAAGAATTGAGGTCTTCCACCCTCCCCCCCCCCCAGACCAGGTCAGGTCAGGTCAGGTATGGGAGCATGCGCCAGAGCAGTGCGTCGCTGCGTCCACTTTCCTCTGGTACTCCAGGGGCCTCCGTCTGGCCATCCCCCAGGCAGATGCCAAGCCCATCCCCATCGCCTTGAGATTCCAATCAACCTGCTGCAACCACGAGGCATGTGGTCGGCCTATTGGCCTGCTCCACTCAGGAGACTCCCTTGCTGAGAGAATCTGGTGAGCAGGATCAGCATCAGGAAAACGAGCTACATGTCCATACAGCCACAGCTGACGCTCACGGACCATGCAGGTAACAAATCTTATCCGAGTCTCTCTCAGCAACTGCTCGTTGGACACAAAATCTGACCAGTGAGAGCCAAGGATTCTCCGAAGAGACCTGGTACCAAAGGAATTAAGTCTCCGTCTCAGATCCTTGGTCAGAGTTCAAGTCTCGCATCCATAGAGCAAG
The DNA here is from genome assembly GCA_024346535.1 of Eptatretus burgeri. Lineage (NCBI taxonomy): Eukaryota > Metazoa > Chordata > Myxini > Myxiniformes > Myxinidae > Eptatretus > Eptatretus burgeri. Next base: position 126,977 of record BROF01002230.1, on the reverse strand, counting down.
ACTGGAAGCACCAAGGACCTGAAGACAGACTTTCGTCCTCCCGCACAGGTACCGGCAACGCCACACCCCATTATCCAGTGAATCCATGACTCCCCAGGCCCGACCCAGACGTCTATTGACCTCTGACTCACAGCCAGCAGAGACATGAATATCACTGCCAAGGTAAGTCTATCTCTCCACGACCTCAACATCCTCACCACAAACAAGCACAGACAGGACAGCAGCATCCAATATGTCATTGAAAGCCTAGATTTTAGTTTTGACCCAGGAAACCCGTAATCCCAGCGGCTCCGACTCCTCATCCAGCACCTCGAGGGCCCCCAAAAGGATATCTAAAGTGTCCGCAAAGATGACTGCATCATCTGTGAAATCAAGGTCAGAGATCTCGACATTCCCAAATGGTGCACCGCAGCTTGATCTCTCCGACATCCTCCCTAGAATCCCGTCTATACAAGTGCTGAAAAGTGTGGAGGCAAGTACACACCCCTGATGAACTCCAGTAACAACTGGAAATAAGTCAGAGATGGTACCACCACATTTCACAGCACTCTCAGTACCAGAGTATAGTTCAGACATCAGATCGATAAGTTTTGGTGGCACCCCACGAAGACCAAGAATCCTCCAGAGGACATCCCAATTCACTGAATCGAACGCTTTACAGAGATCAAAATCGGCTGCAAGCAGCCTCTGCCGAAACTCTCATCTGCGTTCAGTGAGGACCCGAAGAGCAAGGATACGGTCAATCATTGACCTCTTTGGTGTAAAGCCTGACTGCTCTGGACGCTGGTGCTCAAGCAGATGGTGGCAAACGCTATCAAGAATTATCCGAGCAAAGACCTTGCCCAATACTGAGAGTAGCGTCACCCCTCGGTAGTTGTTGCAGTCTTGGCGATCACCCTTCCCTTTCCAGAGAGGGACAACAAGGCCCCTCTTCCAGTCAGTTGGGATGATGCCTGTGTTCCAGGCAGAGCACAAAACTGCATGCAACGACACGAGTGCAGCATTTCCACCAGCTTTGAGAAGTTCAGCATGGATGCCACAGATCCCTGGAGCTTTGCCCCGTTTCAACTGGTTCACCGCAGCCCGTGTTTCCACAAGCGTAGGTGGACCACAGTTGATTCGAGGGTCAGCAACAGGGATTGTAACACCCTTGACGTCCAACTCAACAGCTGGGGGATCAGCCTGGTACAACCGCTCAAATTAACCGGCCCAACGGGCCTTCACTTCAGACTCCTCTGTTAAGAGCCTACCACTCTCTGCTCGAACTGCAGTGCTCCGAGGGATGGGCTTGGATGAACGCAATGCGCGAATTCCCCTGTAAGTGGGACGAGAATCACCTGTCCACAGGTGATGGTCTACCTCCTCAAAGATTCCTCGCACATAGGCCTCCTTGTCCACCCATAGCACACGTACAGTTTTATGTCTCAGCTCCCTGAACAGCTCAGCTCTGCCATTCAGCCTGGTCCTGCGACTCTGGTCAATGGTATCCAGTCTCCCTTGAGAGACAAAATTCTTCTTTGCCCTGCGGTGAGTTCCAAGACATCCACTGGCAACATCAAGGACGGTGGGCTTGAAGGCACTCCACAACTCTTCAGGACCCCCCAAAGCACCCAGACACCTCAAATGTCTACTCAGCCTGTTCGCAAACTCCTTAGCTACCTCAAACTCCTCGCAAACTCCTCTCATCATTGAGCTTGCCAACATCCAGCCTTGGCTGGGATGGTACCATTCTCCTGGATTTAAGGTGCAGCGTCAGAGTTGCTACAACAACCCGGTGATTAGTATTGAGGAACTGAGCACTCCGGTAGACCCTGTACCTGTAGTGTTAGATCATCCTCCAACGACCATCAACGAGGACATGGTCAATCTCCTTTGCCGCACCGCCAGCGTTGGAATACCAAGTCCAGCGATGAGCTTGTGGGCGCTGAAACCATGAACCAGCCACCCTAAGTCCATGACTTCTTGCAAAGTCAAGGAACTTCGTGCTATTCTGGTTCATAGTTCCTGACCCATGGGGACCAACACACGTCTCATAACCATCCCTATCAGTTCCAGTCGATGCATTGAAATCCCCCAAGACTAGAAGTGTATCTCTTCTGGGGCACTGATCAACCACAGACTCGAGCGTAGCGTAGCGTAGAATGTGTCCTTCACGGTGAGATCACTCGCCTCAGTCGGAGCATCAACAGAGAACAGGGAAACGACACCGAAGGAGTGACGAATCCTTAGCCTCATAATACGCTCGTTGACCGGTGTTACCTCAATTATGATTGGAATCAGCTTATTGGACACAGCTACAGAAACTCCTTGGGTATGGTAACCATCAGAGTGACCAGACCAATAGTAGGTGGAACCACCCACCATTATCTCGCCGCAATCTGGTGTCCGAACCTCAGAGAGAGCTGCAATACCAATGTCCAAACGCTTGAGCTCAGATGATAACAGAGACAGGTGATCATCCTCTCTTAGTGATAGGACATTCCAGGCACCCACCTAAAGGGACCGCCTCAGGTTAACCCAAGGAGACCGCCGTCTGGTGGACGACACCTCAACACCACCCCGACACACTCTCCCGCAATCTGACCCAGGGATGTTACCCCATGGTTTACCTTCTATCATTAAAGATTGGGGGTCCCGAAGGCTTTGCCCCAATCCCGTCATCCGGTGAGCTGCCCTGCGAAGGGCAGTTTTTGTGTTTTGCGGAATGAAGGGTTTTACGGTGGCCGGAGTGCAAATCCTGCCACCAACCTCCTAATATAAAGTGACCCAACTGCAGGAGGACGTCCACAGACACAGTTGGGCACTAGATATGGATGGCCGTTGGCTCACAAGGAGCTGTCCGCCATTTGCTCCTCCGCCACCGACCCTGTAGGTTTGAAAATGTTTTCTTGCATTTCCATTTTTCAAGAGGATTCCAATGGTATGTAATATGATGGGGTTTCTACCGGTGGGGCTGATTCTATCGATGGACAGACAGACAGACAGACAGAAAATACAACTTTATACACTGTATATAGACTCGCAGCAGTACCGGCATTGCCCAGTGCTGTTCTCATCCTGTTGACATTTTGAAGAAATAAAATTGTCATTTTTTTGCTAGTTTTTTTGTTGTTGTTAGGACCGAAAACACTTCCCTACGCCCACTAAGGAATGGGGGTGGGGGTCATTTAATATTACCTTTCACAGAGCTACAACAGCTTTGGCACTATATGGAGCAATTTTTTCACCAAGATATTCTAATTTTGTATTTTTAATTAACTTTTTGAAATTTGTATAATTTGTTTTTCACTTGGAAGTTGTGGGTTACGATGTGCAAATAAAGGTGGAAAAAGTCTGATTTAATACAATTTAATTGTTGGCTATAAGGCAACAAAAGGTGAAAAATTAGAAAGGCTTTCCAGACACAGACAAACACACACACGCAGACACACACCAAAGTGGATATCTTGAGACTGCTGGGAGGGCTCAGTTCCACCTTCTGAAACCCGCACATATAGATAACAACCATTGACACACAGACACACAGTAAAAACAGAAAGCATGAGACACACCTCCTGTTGGGATGTAAAAAAAAAAAAACTCATGTCAGAACAGCTGTGCACACAAAGGCACACAACAAGGTATGTAAACTAATCCACTAGCACATCTGTAGAAATTTCAACGTGCCAGTTCCAAAAAAACTCATGAAAACATGAACCAAAAGCAATCATTGAAAACAAGGACCTAATGCTCACGTTCGACCTGTTGATCCCATCCAGCGTGAACATAGAAAACAGAGCACCACGACCTGACATAGTACTCAGATACAAAATGGAAAAGAAGGCATTGTTCATTGAGGTTCCACACCCAGCGATTTTGATTTCATGAACACACAAATCAAGACAATGACCAAATAACAAGACCTCAAGAATGAAGTGAAAGGATGCTGGAAGCTGAAGAGTACCGAAATTGTACCGGCGATGATTGAAGCAATGGGAATGATCCTATAAACCATCTCTGGGAACATTACCACAAACGAACTACAGTTGGAGGCTGTCCGGGGCTCAGTGACGATCCTGAAAAGAGCCATCAGAACCAAAGTCTGAGAACAAGAAAACTTCACAACTTCAGCCATGGATCACGATTCTTCATGGAGTGGATATTTGAAGGCCATGGAATGGAGGTGGATACTTCGAGTCATGGAAGGGCTTTGCTGTTCCACCTTGTGAAACCCGAATTATGGAGATAACATTCAACACACACACACATACACATGCAGTCATGCATCTTATACAGTAGTATAGATGTATTTGTTTATTACTCTATTGTCCATTTATCGTTAATGGTGTTCAAGGCGTGATTGTCATTTCGGTGAAAAAAATTGTGCACATTTTAAGCATGCTATCTCACATGATGGTACACGGCTGGCAGGATAGCTTCGAGCCAATAGAGGTATGCACGCGTTCACATTTTCACGGTGCTTTTCATGAGAGTAGGCGAGATATCTCCAGCACACTAACCAAATCACGAATTTGTTAGGGTTAGGTTGATTCTGGGCCGAGTTAGACTCAGCTATGAGAAGAAGCTAAAGGAGACAGGAATTTATACACGAGAAAGGAGACGGTTACGAGGAGATATGATAGAGATGTTTGAGATAATGAAAGATGTTTGAGATATTTGAGATGTTTGAGATAATGGAAGGTATAAAATAAATGCAGAAGAATTATTTATCAGAGTAGACAGTGATAGGACCAGGGGCCATAGCCTGAGATTAAAGAAGAGGAGAGTTAAGACGATAGTGAGGTAGGGGACTTTTACTCGGAGAGTGGTTAATGCATGGAATGGTTTCCCTGGGAAGGTCGTGGCAGCAGAAAAAGTAGATAAGTTTAAGTTGGAATTAGATAGGTACCTGGAAGTCTTGGAGATGGAGGGGTATAAGGATGTTGGCAGGAATTTTAGGGAGCTTGACAATTAATGGGTGATTGTATGCATATGTACGGAGTGTTGTTTGTGGAGGGTCTTGTCAAGGGGTGTTGTGTGGTTGACGTGTGTGTTATTTTTCACTCAAGAACCATCTTTGTCAATGTCCCCTCTCCTGGAAAGACAAAAAAAAAAACTTCAAAAAAACACACACACACAAAAAAAAACCAACCATTTTTTCTTCTTTTGGTTTGATGTTGATGTTGATGTTGGTCTGGTGCTGATTGATGTGGTGCAGGCATGGTGGGCTGAATGGCCTCCACCTGCATCTAATTTCCTTGTGTATCCTTGTGTATCTGAACTTGTAAAGGCCATATAATTAAGAGGGGAGAGGGCTGCAATGTGGCTATATGATGAATCCACTGATGTACTCACAAAGACACCAAGAAGTAGGAGCACAAGCAAGATGGTCACGCTCAAGAGACCAAGTAGAGCCTTTGCCCAGTCTGGGATTTCAGAATCTTGAGCAGCAACTGGTCAAACACAAAGAACGACAGTAAACACAGTCTTATTGTAGCATAGATAGTGGGCGGTAGATATACAAATATCAGTTTGCCAATTGGAGAGTGGAGAGTCACTCATGTTGTTTTTGGGAGCCATGATGTTTTATTAGTGTTTCCAGCTACTACATGCTGGGCTCTCTGGTACAACTTACAATTTCCACTTTTCTCGACAAGACATTCGTCCATGCAATAATTGATTAATCAAAATTGTTGTTGATTTTGCTTATTGAAATTGTTGTTAATGATTATTCGAAGTTTGTGAATCATTTTGGCCGAGCCTTGTGGTTGAGGGTGTTGGGGGAAGTTGCCATCTTGTGTCTTATTGCTCGAAGTTGTCGCGAATTGTCCCATCACGATTGGAGTTGCGATTTACACTTTTGATCACAACGCTGATATTCACACTGATGACACCCCTCATATCACTGGTTAGAAATGTACAACTTAAGAAACAATATTTCCAGGGGTTTGCACTTAAGGAGGGCCCTAGTGGGGGTCCAAAAAGGGTCTCAATGTTACACTTTTGAGAACAAAGCTGAAATTGATACTGAAATATCCCCTCGCATCACTTGTCACAAAAATGTAACTTCAGAAAGGATAGTCCCTGGCGTTTCGGCTTAAGAAGGGTTCAAACGGACGAAGAAGGGTCATAGCTCTTCACTGCTAAGAGAGACAAGGAGTCGACAAGTTTGAGCTTCCTAGCATCGCACAATGAAATCGATGTGTCTTCCATTGCAAATAAACAATACTCTTCATCCATTGATATTACTATGCTTTTTTTTTTAACAGATGGGTGCCTATAGGATTGAACAATAGCTAAAGAAGCCGATTTAGTCATATTCATGGTCAGTTTGGTTGTCTGCATCACTGTCATTGTCATCGGTGTCAGAATCAGGGTCAGTAGGCCTAGTGTCATCATCGTCGTCGTCGCCGAGATCACCAGGATTTGGAAAAACTCTGTCGGGCATCTGGGGCCTGTGAACCACACAGTTTGGTAGGAATTGTCCATCAGTTCCCATCCTTGTTGAGGATCTTTGGGGACAGCGTTGTTGCAGGCTGCGTGCCATGTCATTGCAACAAAGTTGCTGCAATGGATCTTCTGCTGGACGACATTCTCGCATGGTGGGATGCTGCTAGCATCTACACCCTTGACCCTTCTTCGGTCTGAATGATTTCTCAAATACCATAAATCTGTTGCTTGATCTTCGGTTACATCTCCATCTAGGCCGACTGCTTCCTGTGGCACTGAGGCTGGAGTGCTCTGAGCCTGATACATAATACCCATCATATCGTGGAGCGTGTCGGTACCTGACAGTGTGTGTGTGTGTGTGTGTGTGTGTGTGTGTGTGTGTGTGTGTGTGTGTGTGTGTGTGTGTGTGTGTTAATTCGTCGTAGTTGTCAAAAGCAAGTCCACAAGGTACTCCAGGAACTGAACCAGCAGGACAGTTCAGCTTTCAGTCAAAGATGGCATAGGCTAGGTCTGTCTCAATTTCCTCAATGGCGTGGTAGTTAAGCGAATGCCCCATCCGATTTAGCATTGTGCGAATCTTGTTGCTTCCAGTCAGTGACTTCAAGGACAAAGCCATCAGGATATGCTTTCTCGTCTTTAGGTTACCATTCTTCACTGAAAACAGTACATCCTGACTTAATGAATCAGAGCGGCGCTTGTGTCAGGGAATTTCCTGGTCAGAAGGTCCCCCAGGTATTGCGCTTTGCTTACTGAAGGGACCACTTCAAGGTCAGTACAGAGGTCGGTGTATTGTTATTAAATGGATGCAAGGCGTTCAGGTCTCTGTCGGTCAATGATGTTGTCTTTGACGTACAAATAGATACAGTCAAGAGGAAACTTGGGATTAACAGGCTCCTCGACGATGGGGGGGGGCAGCCCAAAACTTTTCACCATATCCGCCCTCCGGATATATGTGGCACGACAACTGTGATGAACATGAGCTTCCTTAGCTATCAGGTCAACCCCACTGACTTTTACAAGTAAACATGCTTGCGTGAGGATATGCACAATCTCTATAATCTTTTGTGCCGCTTGCTTGGTTTGCAATTTTCCTGGGAGCTCTTTTGTTCCGTCCGGGCATTTTTTTGACCTTTTTGTCACAAAAACAAACATGTATCAAGGAAAACACCAAGAGTTGACACCATTCTGCTTGACTCTTCACCACTAACAGTTGAAGCAGATGATGCAGAGTGTAACACCTTTCTCTCTGGGCCTACAGTGTCATTCCCAATAGGCCTAGGTAGAGACTGAGTGGTAATGGCTGTAAAGTTCTTGTAGCACTTGCTGCGGTACCCATCACCATCTCCTGGATGACTTGGTAACGCCTCAACAACGTTCTTACTTCCCTTTCTGGCCTCAGCAGCACGCTGAACTGCCCATTTCTCTTGCTGCCAGGGAAGTAACTTGCTTATCTCGGTTCGGAACAACATGTATAAGACACTTTGAAGGCATCACAATTATTACCCCGAGCTATTGGCCTGTTCTTTCCAAGTTCTTTCTCCACTCCTTGGGGAGTATTACAGCCCGGCTGCTGTTTTCAGCACTCACAACTTCTCATTCTCTGCCAGCCAGGTACCCATTACTCCTGGGTGGGGAGAAGCAAATTTGGTCAAGTGCCTTGCCCAAGGACACAAAGAAACAGATGGTGATCAGACCGGGAATCGAACTCGGGATTCCCGCTCCTGAGTCTGACACTCTGCCATTACACCACTGCTTCCCCTAAAAACAGTGCTAATTCATATCTTCAGATCAATGAAATGAACCCATGGGCCTGGGGGTGCGGCAAAAGTGGTCGAAATTGCATCAGCGTCATTGAAGACCTGATGGAGGCCTTCTCGAAGAATGCTTTCGAAGGTCAGTGTGGACCGAAAATGATAAGTACTGTACATATAGGACACTTTTGCTTTCCTTGTTGAGGATAACTGTAGCTTTCAGTGTTCTGTCTTTTTCACGTCAATGTTGCTTGGTCCATATGACTAGGCTGAGAATATTAGACTTACAATACTTCAGTGAAGTCTTTGCCTCATATTATGTACTTTGTCAAATGAAGAAAAGAATGTCACGGAGTCTGGCTTCACCTTCACTTTTACACTCCGCACGCAGTAGGTGTGTGTGACTGAATGCACAGGGGCAGCCTGTCTAGTACATTCCAGTAAGAGTCGACAGTGGATGACCTGAATCTCATAGCACGCAGGTATGGCCAGTCACCGCGCAGGCACTGGGATTATAGTCCGTTTTCTGAGATGTCGGTGCTGTGTGATATTGTCCTGAGCTAAAAATAGTAACTTGATGCTAGTTGGCCTACAGAAATGTGTTGTATATTGGGTGAATGTGGAGCTGAACACCTAGGCCTAGGCAGATGTGAGGCCTAGTGGTTGCCAGGGCCAAATCCAATAAGGATTTGCTCGACCCTCCTTTGTCCTTTTGAGCCCTTCTTAAGCCGAAACGCCAGGGACTATCCTTTCTTAAGTGCAAACCCCTGGAAATATTGTTTCTTCGGTTGAATATTTCTAATTAGTGATATGAGGGGTGTCATCAGTGTGAATATCAGCGTTGTTCTCAAAAGTGTAAATTAATGTCACTTTTCGGGGGGGTTTTGGGACCCTGCCTCCCCTAAAGGCCAGGAATGCCATGCTTAAGAAATGGGTTTTATTCATCCCCCATGTACTCTTGACAGAGTGAGACCATCAAACCTTCTGTTCCCAAAAGTGTAAATGAAACTGTGCTAGCTAGCTTCCTAACTATTATATGGTGTTAGAACCAGCAGATGGCAAAGAGAACATTGTTGTGATGACAGATGTTATCACGAATCATACTGTTGTAATAGAGGATCAAACTGCCGCAACAACAGCAAAGGTGCTTGTCAGAGATTGGTTTCTTAGGTATGGAGTTCCCTAACACATCCACTTGAACCAAGGGAGGAACTGAATCAAACGCGATTCAGGAACTGTGCAAAATCTATTCCATAAAGAAGACCAGGACAACCCCTTATAGGCCACAAGGGAATGGCCAATGGTAACGATTTAATCACTCAGTCCATGATCTTCTGCAAATGTTGCCCCCTGCCCCCCCCCCCCACAACCAGAAGAAACATTGGCCAGAACATTTACATGTCTTGTATGCATACAACGCAACTCCCTGCAGTTCTCCAGGACTCCAGGATATACACCATTCCATGAGGTCTGGGAGGGATCCTCTGATGCCTGCGAATGCAATGTTGCACCATAATCGCAACAATGAAGAACCAGTGTGTGTCATTCATTGGTTACCGGACCATCACTCTGCTTTAGCCCATGATTGTTGACCAAGCAGGGAAGCAGCTTGAGCACAAAGCAGGTAAACAGACGAAGAACTTTGACAAGAAGGCCCGAGAGGCCCCAGTTGCAGTTAGTCAGAGAGTGCTGCGACGCAATCACAGTTACAAGAGGTGGTACAAAATCATGGACATAATGGGACCAGTAGTTTACAAGGTGGTTGAGCAACTGGACCCAAATAAGGCTGTATTTATGGTGGAGCTTGCAGACCTCACTGGGTCACATCGCTTGGGAAACAGAACGGAGATAAGAACTTGTGACATCCAAAGGGTCCAGAGAACAAACGTAGCAAATGGGGTATGTCTGCTTGAGCGTCATCATTGCACAGATAGTGACGTCAGTAGTGATGACTCAGATGATGGTGACTCTCCCATTTCCTGGGTGATTTCCCGTTAGTATCTCAAGAGTGAGTTGGAGAAACTCACGCGCAACTCGAAGAACTCCAGAACATTAATCGCGTAAAAGATTCTACCGAACTCAGGATCCACAGCCAACTAGACCCTGATTGAACAGATGCAGCAGCTGCCTTCGTACGAAGGTCCACCTGATCAACTGCTGGGCATCATTCAAATCCGTTTGGAGAACCCTGTTCTGTTTCCAAAGCAACTGTGGATGAACTGTCAAATTTCACCATTTCATATACTTCAGAGAGGGACAACATGAGCCGAGATCTATGGTAATCTATATGCTCCAGAGGAACAACATGAGCCGAGATCTACTGTAATCTATATACTCCAGAGAGGGACAACATGAGCCTAGATCTACTGTAATCTATATACCCCAGAGAGGTACAACATGAGCGTAGATCTACTGTAATCTATATACCCCAGAGAGGGACAACATGAGCGTAGATCTACTGTAATCTATATACCCTAGAGAGGGACAACATGAGCATAGATCTACTCTAATCTATATACCTCAGAGACAGACAACATGACCCTTCCTGCCAATCCCCAGGAAGTGGGTGTACTCGTTGCACTGAATCTACAGAAGTGGATGGCAATTTAGTTACAATACATGTAGTTTTGTTTTTTCATTGGTTTAAACAAAAGCTTATATTAAAAAAGGGAAATATTTACATATTTGAGAATTCACCAAAAAGCATTTGTACATATATAAACGAAAAGCACGGTGTACGAGTCTGTGACGCTGTGAGTCCATGAAGCCATGAAGCCATGAAGCCGTGAATCTGTAAAGTCGTGAGTCCGTGAAGCCATGAAGCCATGAAGCCATGAAGCCATGAGTCCATGAAGCCATGAAGCCATGAGTCCATGAAGCCATGAAGCCATGAATCTGTAAAGTCGTGAGTCCATGAAGCCATGAAGCCATGAGTCCATGAAGCCATGAGTCCATGAAGCCATGAGTCCATGAAGCCATGAATCTGTAAAGTCGTGAGTCCGTGAAGCCATGAAGCCTCGAGTCCATGAAGCCGTGAATCTGTAAAGCCGTGAATCCGTGAAGCCGAGTCCGGGAAGCCATGTGACGATATGCTTATTAATCACGTTGCAGTTTGTACGTTGGTTGCAGGCTGCAGGTATTTTGAACGTCAGTTGCACCGTGATCACACACACGCACACACGCGCACGCGCGCGCGCACACACACACACACACACACACACACACACACACACACACACACACACACCTTAATTATGTACTACTGGAATGCATATTTTTATGCTTTAGATTTTTGAGACCCCTTTAATCGTTGAAGATATTTAAGACCCCAAAACACCCAGATGGACCAAAAGTCCACAAGAACCCCAAAGACCCAAAAGATCTGGATAACACGAAAGTAACCGACAACCCAAAAGACCCCGATTGACATATGATTGATGTTCTACAGCATTCAAAAACAAAAATGTTTTAAAAAATATTTTTATCCTCGGGTTCTACAGCGATATTTTACGAGGAAATTATAACCAGCATTCGGGTCATTTTGTGACCGTTTCCACACATTAGTGATCGTTGTGACATGAGGGTAATTTGTGACTGAGTTTAGGGTCAAATGCATTTGCCATTTGGCAAAGGACAGCAAGATAGCTAGCTCGGACGTAGCATACACACGACACACCTTGCAGCTGTCGAGGACCTTGACGTTTCTGCTGACCTTGACGTCTGGGTCGGGCAATGATAATTGAGGTCGGGTTGTTAATGACTAAACCGTCTCCCCCACCAAGTTTTCTAGTGAGGAGGGTGTTTGGATATGGACACCCAGCAGGATTAAAAACAAAACCTGTCAAAGGGCGGAGGAGCTCCTTGTGAGCCAACGGCCATCCATATCTCGTGCCCAACCGTGTCTGCGGACATCATCCTGTAGTGGCGTTACTTGTTTTTTTAGGAGGTTGGTGGCAGGATTTGCACTCTGGCCACTGCAAAACCCTTCATTCCGCAAAACCCACAAATGTAAGGAAATCTGAAAACCCACTCAGTGGGAGTCCCTCCTGTGCTGCTGCCCTTAACAGGGCAGCTCACCAGATGACGGGATTGGGGCAAAGCCATTGGGACCCCCATTCCTTGATGATAGGAGGAAAACCAGGGGTAAACCTCCAGGGTCAGATTGTAGTGGTGTGTGGCGGAGTGGTGCTGAGGTGTCCTCCATCAGACGGCGGTCTCATTGGATTAACCTGAAGTGGTCCCTTTGGGTGGGTGCCTGGAATGTCCCATTTCTAAGAGAGGATGATCACCTGTCTCGGTTTTCATCTGAGATCAAGTGTTGAAACATGGGTCGTGCAGCACGCTCGAAGGTTTGAGGACCAGATAGTGAGATCATGGTGGGTGGTAACACCTACTATTGGTCTGGTCGCTCTGATGGTTGCCATGCCCAAGGAGTTGCTGCAGCTTTGTCCAACAAACTGACTCCAATGACGAGAGGTAACATCGGTCAATGAGGTTATTATGAGACAAAGGATTTGTCACTGCTTGGGTGTCATTTCGAAGGAATTTTCTCTCAAGGGACACTGGATACCATTGACCAGAGTCGGAGCGCCAAGCTTAATGGCAGAGCTGAGTTGTTCAAGGAGCTGAGGCGTAAAACTGTACGTGCACCGAGGGTGGACAAGGAGGCCTACTGTATGTGCGAGGAATCTGTGAGGGGGTAGAGCATCACCTTTGGTCATGTGATTCTTGTCCTGCTTACAGGGGAATTCGCGCATTGCGTTCATCCAAGCCCATCCCTCAGTGTACTGCAGTGAGAGCAGAGAGTGGTAGGCTCCTGACAGAGGAGTCTGAAGTGAAGGCCCGCTGGGCCGGTTACTTTGAGCGGTTGTACCAGGCTGATCCCCCAGCTATCGAGTTGGACGTCAAGGGTGTTACAATCCCTGTTGTTAACACTCCAATCAACTGTGATCCACCTTCGTTTGTGGAAACACGGGCTGCGGTGAACCGGTTGAAATGGGGTTAAGCTCCAGGTATCTGTGGCATCCATGCTGAACTTCTCAAGGCTGGTGGAAATGCTGCACTCGTGTCATTACATGCAGTTCTGTGTGCTGCCTGGAACACAGGCATCATCCCAACTGACTTGAAGAGGAGCCTTGTTGTCCCTCTCTGGAAAGGGAAGGGTGATCACCAGGACAACAGCAATGACCGAGGGGTGACGCTGCTCTCAGTGCCGGACAAGGTCTTTGCTCGGATAATTCTTGATAGGGTTTGCCACCATCTACTTGAGCACCAGCGTCCAGAGCAGTCAGGCTTTACACCAAAGAGGTCAACGATTGACCGTATCCTTGCTCTTCAGGTCCTCACCGAACGCAGACGAGAGTTTCGGCAAGGGCTGCTTGCAGCCTATGTTGATTTATGCAAAGCGTTCGATTCAGTGAATCGGGATGTCCTCTGGAGGATTCTTGGTCTTCGTGGGGTGCCACCAAAACTGATCGATCTGATATCTGAACTCTACTCTGGTACTGAGAGTGCTGTGAGGTGTGGTGGTACCATCTCTGACTTATTTTCAGTTCTAACTGGAGTTCTTCAGGGGTGTGTACTGGCCCCCACATTTTTCATCGCTTGCATGGACTGGATTCTGGGGAGGGGATTCATCGATTCACTGGATCATGGGATGTGACGCTGCCGGTACCTGTGCGGGACTACGAAAGTCCGACTCTTCAGTTCCTTGGTGCTTCCAGTCTTGCTCTATGGGTGTGAGACTTGAACTCTGACCAGGAATCTGAGATGGAGACTTAATTCCTTTGGTTCCAGGTCTCTTCGGAGAATCATTGGCTATCGCTGGTGGGACTTTGTGTCCAACGAGTGGTTGCTGAGAGAGACTCGGATGAGATTTGTTACCTGCATAGTCCGTGAGCGTCAGTTGCGGCTGTATGGACATGTGGCTCGTTTTACTGACGCTGATCCTGCTCACCAGATTCTCTCAGCGAGGGAGTCTCATGAGTGGAGGAGGTAAATGGGCCAACCATGTTCCTCATGGTTGCAGCAAGTTGATCAGCATCTCAACGAGGTGGGGATGGGCCTAGCATCTGCTTGGGGGATGGCCAGACAGATGCCCCTGGAGTACCGGCTGAAAGTGGACGCAGCGATGCAATGCTCTGGCGCATGCTCTCATACCTGACCTAACCTGACCTCAACACCATGTAGACCCCTTATACCCTTCAGATAAATTAGACAGCTTCAACCCTTGACCATATAGACCACTTGGACCTTTTTATATCACAAATAAATTTCCAATAGATATAATATCACCAATAACACAAATGAAAAATCACTCATAGAGTGACAACTGGGCAAAACAGAACAAAGTAGAATGGCACTGGGTAAAGCGCACACCTCTGCCAGGTGGAACAGTTTACTCTTTTTATTTTTTTATCCCACTGATGGGCTGGATCTGAACCAAAATCCAATCCGCTTGTTCTTCTCACCTATTCAACTCATCCACCTTGTTTTGTCATCTCATCCACAACTTTTTCAGATATCGTGATATATTTCGTTTTTGGCCTGATGTATCAATTTCAGAAATTAGGTCTGCGTTGACCTTTTGACCTTATAATTAATGGTTAGTTGAATTCAGCGACCTGACCTGAAAATGCTCTTCAAATTTCAAGTCAATCGGATGAAAATTGAGGATTTTAGATAATTTGGCCCAAATTGGCCTATTGACTGATGTAGACCTTTTGGCCGATGTTTACCTCAAAATTAGTAGGTGGTTAAATTCAGTGATTTGATATTCAAATGCTCTTCAGCTTTCGAGTTAATTTTATTTTATTTGGTATGAAATGTCAAGGCTCATATGAGAGCTAACACAGAACGCACAGCAAGGGGGGGGCATGATACAAGAGGGGCAGGAGAGGGAAGGACAAAACATTGGGGAACAGAGACATTAGGAGATCTGTGGAAGGGAGAGGGATCGGGCGGGGAACACGGAGTATAAAAGATGGACACACAGGGACTTTCTGGAAGGAAAGCAGGGGATTTGAAGGAGGTGGGTTTGGGGTGGATGAACAAGGAGAAAAGATTGAGATTTTGGAAGGGGGACGATAAGAGGTGGTGTTGAACTGTTGTTCTGAAGGCCTGGAGGGAAGAATGGGATAGGGAGAGAGTGTGGGAGTTTATTCCAAAGGTGGGAATAAAGAGGAATGAAAGAGTGAAGGTGAGCAGTGATTCTTGATCTTGGTAGTTTAACCAGAAGGGGGTTGTTGGCGGACCTTGAGCGCCTTGTGGAAATATTGTGGAAATATCACAGACAGAGCAGTGGGGGCGAGACTGGAGAGGAGATTCTATCAACGAGCGCCCCATACTTTGGAAGAACATAAAGCCGGGTGTCCCATCTGCAAGCATTCCCTGCAGTACCATTTGAAAAGAGTGTACCATTGTGTGCTGCTACCCAGGCCAAATTCTACATTTCTGCCCCCAACTACTTCCACTGACAAGAGCAATGCAAAACCAGCCGGTGTATTCAAAACCAAACCGAGGAAACTACTTTGGCAACACACTCATACCTACCTGCCCTCGGGCAGACTACCAAACAGGCAGGTAAAACAGCATTGCAGAAATGTCTACAAAATGGATGTTTTATGAAAACAATTACTCGCAAAAAAATGAATTTGTTCAACACGTGTTGATCATGCGAAGAGAGGGCAAAAATGATGAAAATGGTGGAATCCATCCATGTTCACGGAATACAAATGAATTGGTAGCAAAGGAAGAAATGAAAAAACTGGAGATTGGCAGCTCTTAGGAATTTAAAACGTCTTGATGAACCGGTTGGATGACAACATGACGTCTGACAAGGACGAAGTTATTCGATTTTGATGAAGACCCCAATCTGGATACGAGAGTTTTGTTATTTTGTAACTGATTCTTCACCATTGAGATGTAGGGCCAAAAACGAGACATAATATTATGTTTGATGTTTCAAAAAGTTGTGGACGAGTTATGACAAAACTCGATGGATGAGTTGGGTACAAAACATGAATTGTTCACCCTGTCGGAGCCCGGAGGTCTAATTTCCTTGTTGTGTAAGTTTTTGCAAACCTGTAACATATTTCAGCACACTTAATACACTTTTCAAAACTCAAGAACCCACAAAATATTGCTTTTGAAGTTGGTACAGTCATACAGGTTCATCTTGGGGTGGAAGGTATCAGTGGGGGGGTCACGTTGATGCTACCTTTTGTGGTGCTTGCTTGTATGTGGCTGCTTGCTGTGGTAGTTTCATTTGATGTGAAGGTATTTTTAAATATTCCTGGGAAGCCATAAAGAAAAAAAAAATCAGTGGTTTTGAACTATATGCTGCATTATAAAATGTTTTTAAAAACTAGAGTTTGTAGAACATCTTACCCCAGGCAGTCTTGAGAAAAATGACATGGGAATGGACTTTTAAAGTCTTGGTTTGTGTTTTTCACTGAACAAACAGCGCTATGCACTGACATATTTATCTGAGTGCTGAATCTTACTGTTATTCTGCTCTCAGGGCATGAGATAAAGGAAATATTTTTCCAGGTACTGCTAAAACAGGTTTTTGAAAGTTATAAGTGTAGTGTCGTGGTAGGGGTGCTTAGAAGGCAGACATGAGCGGAGGAACAGTCGAGCCTGGCTTTGTTGCCCAAGCGGGAGCGCGGGCGTACTTTGCCCACAGCTCTCCTTTATTACGTACTCAAGGCACTCACGAGCCGCGGTGACTACGGCACCCACTACAACGCCTCAGGCGGCGCGCACTTCTTATATCCCTGGCAGACACGATGATCACGCCGACCACTCCCCCACCATCATGCCCTGCCCCACAGGCCCGCAGGCTACACCACACTAAGAAGGTGATTTCTCTTCTGCAGAAGTGAAGTGTATCATTAAATTTAAGTAAAATAAAAGTTTTAAAGGTCATAGAAAAAAAAAATACATTTTTTTGGAAGTTTACCCCTGTTGATGCAGCGTTTTTTACACCTCCTTATTTAACACGTTACATTAGTTATTCGTGCCTGTCGTTTATGTCCTTTATGACATCTCTAAAAACAGTAAGTTTCCTGTCTGGAATGATTTTTCCATTTTGTTTGATTGCCAGACAGACAGACAGAGTTTAAAAAAAAAAAAACAGAAAAGTTACCTTCCTCCTCTGTGCGCATGCACGCTCGGGACGAGATTCCGTACAATTTGCCAATTTCAGATACGAAGTACTACTAAACTGCAACTCTGTATTCCGATTCGTGTTCTACAGCATTCGAAACATGTAATTCAATTAAAATGGAGTAGTTCCTCGATCATAGACTGACTCCTGTAATCAGACAGAGAGACAGAGTGAACCAATTGTTTAACCCTGCTTTTCACTTCATCATGCACGTGGGGGTAAAAATGTCACCTGACCTGCGAGTTTTTTTTTTTTAATGTAACTTCTAATAAGGCAAAGAAGAACAAGGAAAGTCAAATGCATATCAAGGTAATTCTACCCATGAAGCCTGCCCTGCAATCTCTACCCGACCACGTTCATATCGACCACAACGCAATATTCGAAGTACATTTCACAACAATTTATGGTAACGAGGTAGCTCACCACCTACACTTTTGGCAATAATTTCATTTTTGTGGTAAGAAGGCGAAGGATTAAAAAAAAAAATGGAAAACTAGTCTTAACCTTCAAGTGGCGTGTCGTTCCGCATTGACAGTGTCGTTCCGTAGCTACGTGATTCTCTAGGTTTGTAATGGACGGTGGTGGCAGGTCCATTGTCTTTGACTGAAATTTGAAAGTCGAGAAAGGTAGCAGAGGTACCTGAAATCCCTCAGCTGAAGCGAAGGCCAAGGTGGAATGAATTGACAAAGTAGATAAACCAATCAACATCCTCTCTTCCGCAGGATGCAGCACCAATGTAGTCATCTACGTAGTGGGCAAAAAATTTGGATGTGGGACCGTGAAACATCTCGGTAGTCTTTTGTGAGTAGTTCGCATTTTTTCAATGAAAGACTTGGGACAACGGAGGATGCCAAGTCTGCGGCTGGCTTTCAAGGCCAACTTTGCTATATGATCGGATCAGGAGCAATCGTAGCTGATCGTGAGGTATAGTTGTTGAAAAGACAATCTCTTCCAGTGGCAGTGTGGAAAATAAGTGGGTTCGTTTGATGCTTTTTCACAGGATGAAACTGAGATTTGTCAGGATTAAAAGGACAATACAAAGCCATCATCCACAGCTCAATGGAGTATTGCTCTCCCCTTTGGGTCGATGCCTCGCACTGTGCACTTCTTGACACCATGGAAATCAAAGCCCTCAAATTCAATAGAATCTCCTGCACTGAAGCCCAATCTCTGACCCTGTTACTTTTGCATCACAGACACGTCAGTAGCTTCTGCCTCGTCCACCCTTTGCTATTTCCTTGCACCCCTCTGCCCCCCACCCCCCTTTACATGTTTTTGCAGGGCGCACGCGGTCCACCATCAAACCCCTTCTGGTGAAATCCCCAAAATCCAGAATCAATGCTCCCCTCCACTCATTTGTTCCTCTTTTACCTCACCTGTGGAACCAAATTTGCCAGTCTGTTCTTCCCTCTCCCTCACCCCCAGCATTCCCCTTTCTCTTCTTGCTGTGTCTGAGCTTGCATCCAGTTTGTTCACCCCCCCCCCCCCATCTTCTTCTCCCTCCCTTTGTTTTCATTCTTCCCCATGCCCATTCTGCCTCCAAATGTCCCTTCGTTGTTTCCCTCTACGTTGCTGTTGGTGTGTCCTCCCCCCCCCTTCCCACTATGTTCTCAGTGTTCCACTTGTTTTTTGACTCGTGTTGTAGCTCTTCCACGAGCTTCGACTTTATATACAAAAAAAAAAGGGTCAATTCCAGATCAGAAGAGAGCGATGTAGTTTTGTATTTGCCCGTCATTGATATACTGTACAGCACAATATGGTCATCCGCAAAAATGGAAGAGAATGTTTAACAGAGCAATAGATAGGTCGTTAATGTATTGTATATGATTAACACCAGGCCCAACATACTGCCACACGGCACTCCAACCTCAAATTGGAGAGGACAGAGGGTTATATCAACAGCAACATGTTCACTACTTGATTTGTGGAAACAAGAAATCCAGCAACAAGGATAGCCTAGTATGCCATAGGCATCCAATGTTGTACAGCCTGATGCCAGACTGTGTCAAATGCTCATGATGTTTCCCTTCCCTCCATCTCAAATTAAAAAAAAACAAAACATCAAGTTACGTTTACTCTATTGATCCCCTTTAATATCTTTAAATACCTTTCATATCCCAACTTATTGTTTTGTTCTGCAAGTTAAACAACCCTGTTTGCTCTAAGCTTTCCTCTTCGATGACAACACCAGATACATTCCTGTTGCTGTCTACTGACTCTCTCGCAGCAGAAATTCCGCAGTTGGGAAATATTCTCTATCACTGCTTATCCTGAACACACACTCCGCACAACAAACTGCACTTTCTTCCACTGTTTCGGATATGTTAAAGTAAATTCATATGATCTACTCATCCAGTTTAGATTACCATTCTCCCATTCTCAGTTGAACTAAATGTTTATCTAAAATTATGTCTGTACGTTTTAACGAAGAGATTCAAGTCAAAATAATAGGTATGCAGGCCAGTAATGTTTTTTTTAATAACCCAAACAGACTGGTAGGAAGGATATAGCCAACGCTGAGAGGTTTACAATCTCACCTCTAAGCTGTCTCGTCTGGGTTCGATTCCAGACCCAGCAATAAACTGTCAGCCCAGTGTTTCACAGTGTGTGTGACGTCCCTCGGATGGACATTAGATTGAGCGTCCTGTATGT
The DNA here is from genome assembly GCA_024346535.1 of Eptatretus burgeri. Lineage (NCBI taxonomy): Eukaryota > Metazoa > Chordata > Myxini > Myxiniformes > Myxinidae > Eptatretus > Eptatretus burgeri. The sequence goes on along the minus strand of BROF01002230.1, from coordinate 106,976 downwards.
CGAAAGACGTTAAACATCCCACATTGCCTTTCGCGAAGAGTACACGAGCTATTCTGAGAACCTTGGACAAATTAAAAATTCCTGCCGTGACTACCACTGGGAAAGCAACCGCAGAAAACCACCCATTGCAATCATTTCTATGAAGCTGCTTTAACAGAACTGAATCTACCTTCAGGTGGAGCACCAGAAATTAGTCATACAGTAATAGAATAGATAATTTCAAGTAAACTCATCAGGCTGCCAGACAACCCTCAACTCACCTGATGCAGTGTCCACTGTCAAGGTGAAAAACATCAAGGGAATCGGGCTGCTCAATAAATTCGCCATACGTGATGCCAAGAGAGGCCAACAGCCTCTGTACAGCGACGGCCTCCAGTATCTGAAACTGACTGCTCGGAATGTACTTCCGCCAACAACAAACCTCATTACTGGAATTTCTGGTTTCTCAATAAGATCACGACTGTCACGTCACATCTTGATACTGAGTCGATTGAAAACCTCTGGAGGAACAGCTTATGTAATTTAGGGGTAGGATTGGTGATTTATCAGTGATGTATTGGTGGTATATTGATATTGTGACAGTTTTGGTCCTGAAGAGGACGTCGTGCACCTCTGGGCCAAGTAAAAGCACGCACACATAGGATTAGTGTCAGTTACACCTTGGTATTCGGTTTAGCAATGAAGTTAGATTGCAGATAATGGGATAAATATGCGTTGTGAGTGTGAGTTTGCATAAGTTTGTTCTTTTCACCCTCTCTCTATCCTCGATATCTCACAACAAAACAAATGCACCTTCATTCAATTTCAGGTTCATTACATGCCTCATAATAATGAACGCAGGTGCAGGGCTTCAGCGGAGCAGCAAATGCGGTTCTTACGTGAATAAAGGCAAGTTTTGAAGCTTCTCAAGGCTTCCCCCCCCCTTCCCTCACTCCCTGCACCTCCCAGGCATGACGTCACTGCAACACGGCTCCGCCAATCAGGTGCAGCCACAACCAAAGATAAATTTCCCCTGAACAGCCAGCATGGAGGAAGGGGAGGATGGATGGAATATAAGGAGGAACGCTTTGAAGTCTTTTGACCTTTTCGTCTTATCGTCCTGAAGACTTGTGGTCTCTTATGTCTGGGTCAATTCGCCTTGTCTGCACAGTCTGCTTGAGTCCATCAACCTAGATGGGGCTTTTTGCTCTTTCACTTGCGTCAACTTTCATTACATTCTTCAACACCTTACATTTCTCCACCTGCTTCACTTCCACACGCGCACTTTCCCACAGAACACAACACTTCTTTTTCTTTCTCCATACTTCCTGTGGCTTTTACTGACACACTTACAGACCTGGCACACTTCGTCCGCGCCAAGTCCGTTGCCACGCTTCCTCGGGGATGGTGCCCGCCCTCGCACCAGCATAACGATATTTCCCAGTGCCACACAAGTCGTCACGTCAGGTCAGACCTCACGGAGTTTCCCCACATGACCAGGCACTGTTGCAGGAGGGAGGAAGGGACCGTGAAGAAGATGGGTCAGAACCGCCAAGCAGAGGGTTCAGTCACCTCTACCGAGGTTCCTAAAGGTGTGTCGGGGCGCGTACTAGACCCCACACTTATCTTTTGAGCAGGTGGCACAGCACATGAACGCAGTTCACCAATGAAAAGCTTTTGAAAAATGATGATTACAACTTGTACTGTGACATATTGCTGGAATCTGACATCGAAATATCCCTCAAGTCAGCACAATGATTGTAAAATAATTTATAGTTTGGACTCTTACAAGAAAACAATGGTGTTATGGTGTCATTAAGTCATGAGCCAAGATTCCAATGTGTGTGCTTCACGCAAGAGGTTCGTGAAGTTGAGTTTGAGTGTACATGGTGATTACAACTGCGGGGTCGCTGCTTGGGTGTATATAGTCACAATTTTGACCATATTTGTGTATGTTATGATCGAATAGCTTGTGTGTGGATGGGTGATGCACAGGCATGATGGGCCAAATGGCCTCCTGACGCACCAAAGTTGCTTGCGTATCCTTGTGCATATTTAATAATTAATAATTATTCAAAAAATCTTGTAAGTGCTTCGCCTTTTACAAAATCTACATTGGCATCACCGTCAATTAATAAGAGCTCGGATTTCCTCGAAACTGAAGATTTCTGTCACATCCTTCACATCCTTCATTCAATTATTTTAATTAATTAGTGATATTTTTCATTACTAAAACAAAACAAAGTGTGGGAAACTTTAAGTGTCCCCAGACATATCTGTGAATAATGAGACAGTATTCATGTAATTTATACCGCAGTCATCGACCAGCGGTATACATGGAATAATGAGACAGTTTACATCATTGGTCCCCAACCTGCGGCCCGCGGGCCGCATGTGACCCGCGGAGCCCTATACTGCGGCCCACGAGGACTTTCCAATCAAAACACATTTCCATGTAGCAATTTTAAAGGGGTTTACACAATGCCGCTGCCGGCCACTGCCGCTTACCGCCGAGAGGAATCAAATCAATTTGATTTTACCTTCCGGCATCTTGCAGCAGTATTTAAAATTAATTACACCCCGAACGGAAATTTGTTCAGAATTAGTGCGTGAACAATCGATCGATCGAATACATATAAAATTTATTAATTAAAAAAAAACAATACTCCAATAAACCCCAAAGGTTGTTTCGATTTCTCAAATTTTTCTTCGATTTTTTTCTGGCTCCCAACATCCTTGGGAGTAGTGAATGCGGCCCGTGGGATCAAAAGGTTGGGGACCACTGGTATACATGGACGGTATATGGTACACATGTAATAACCTAGAGTCTTAGACCGTATGCTTAAAAAGTTACTGGTGGAGTAACAGACTGTTTATGATAATAATATAATAACTAGCAGGTACCCACAGAAATTCCATGTAATCTAAAATGTGACTTCAACAATATTATGCAAAGAACAGTTAAATATCATGGGAATTTAATATAGTCTGGCTATGTGCTCCCTAAAGATGTTTCTTGATTAAATTAACCCCCTCCCCACCCCAAGTCCTCAACTCCCCCAAGCATTTTTAAATGTTGAGCATCAAGCAAAGAAGAAGCACATCCCAATTTAAAAGTTTTTGGTATGACTCAGGCAGGGTTTCAACCTCCCAGAATCAGAGCGGATGCTTCCCACCCCCCACCCCTACCACCCCAAACCCCAAAGCAATCAACCCCCTCCAAACCCCAAGTCCTCAACTCTCCCACCCTCGCCGAAGCCTCGACCACCTCCTACTCCCACCCCCACTCAACAATGTTTCACTCACAATCTTGTGAGATTCCAGAATCTCACAATATGTGATGGAAAGACTGATAAGCATAATATTCTCAATAATAATGAGTTTGTTTACAATGGATTTCAATGCAAGAGATTTCAATGCAAGACCCATCAAGCCTGCATAACGGTTGCCAATCCTTTGTTTTTTTTTGTATACCTAGTCGAGGCTTGTGGAAGAGCCAGTACTATACATTGAATGGATCAGGATGCAACAGGCCGAAAGGAACAGTAGAGAGAGGGAGGAACCACCAACAACAGAGTTGAAAGCCAACATAGAGGCAAACTTGGACAAACAATGGGTGTGGGGAGGAATGGGGGTAGGAGAGCATGCATGGGGTGGACAAGATAGATACAGAAGGAAACTCCCAAGAGGGAAAATAATGTGTGTTAATGAGGGTAGAAATTATCATATTTTTTGATTGGGGACAATCTGAGATGGTGGTGAACAGCTGTCTTGAAGACCTGGAGGAAACAATGGGATTGAAGAGAATGTGGAAGTTAGTTCCACAGGTGGGGAAAAAAAGAGAAACAAACGGGTGAAGGTGAGCTTTGTCCTTTTTAAATGCTGAGCATCAATCAAGGAAGCCTCACATACCATTTTTAAAGTCTTTGGTGTAACTCAGACAGGGTTTGATCCCGCGATCTCCCAGACTCAGAGCGGAAGCTCTAACCATGACACCAACGAATTTGGTTGAACTGAGGGAATGACCCTCGTATACAGCAAAGTTTACATTTTGAGTGTTTTGGTGCAGAAAGAAGAGCTCTACGAAACCAACATCTCTCCACTTAATGTACAGGCCTGTTCCAGCCAAGAAGTTCTGTAGGTGTTGGGTACACCCCTAAGGACAATAATACAGCAGAAAGTCCACTAATGTTTCTCCAGTGCGGTTTTACCCAGAACGTCGTTTCTTACAAGCATTTCCTTGGCAATGAGAAGTTTATTTTAAAATGAATGGCAATATAAAACAATGCAAACTCAATCTTAATTCATATCCTTTATCCACTAGCATTGGCACAAAAAAAATTAAAGCACACAGTGTACAACAAAACGCACGTTTCAGGAAATAAACCGGAGGTATAATATGGAAATTGGCTATTTTCACAATTTTTTTTTCCATCATTATTAGAATGTGGTACTCGAGTACAATTCCATCACATTCATCCTTCTCAAGCATTCTGCTGTCTCACATGAATGCTTCGATGTCGAAACGTTGCTATGATTAATGGTCATAGAAGGTCAGATGTTACCTGATGGATGAAGATAGATTTCTCATCCGAGAGATGAAAAGTGATGTAAACACGAGAGGTTATATACGTAAATGACCTCTCTGCTCCTGCTATAGAAAACCTCATCTTCATACTTTTACATCGATAGACCAGTGGTTGCTGCATTCCTCCCGGCAGACCCAGAAAGGATAAGATGCTGGTCAAACACTTTAAGGATGCCGTTCGATCCAGGCAGATGTCATATTCTCCCTCTCGTCACCCTGAAAGGATTCTCTAGTGAACCCACCCTAGGAACACTGAAAGAGGTTCAATTTGTCAAACTACTGCCATCCTCACCATCAACCAGGACTTCTCCTGAGTGGACCATATCAAAACTGGTCTTCAAAGCTAGTTGCATCCTCCGTCGTGCTAAGTCATTCCTCGGTAAGTCCGAACTTCTCACGTCTTACGAAGATTAGGAAATACGAAATGAACTTTTGGAATTTCTCACAGACCACAATGGGGGAGTGTTCTCTGTAATGCGTTCGTCATATCCTGCTGGACCCCTCTCACCTGAATGCTGCTGAATCCAAAGCCCTCAACATCATTGGTATCTCTCACAAATGAGCAGATGCTCAGTATCTGTTGTTGTGCTCAGAAGTAAGTGGCCTCTTTGCTTTCTACCACCTCTTGTAATTGTCTTACTCCCAGAGTCCTCTACCCCTTTCCGGCTACTACAGGTTATGCACGTTCTTCCACGAATCATCTCCTTGTTATTCCCCACTCCACCCCTCTCCCACCCCCAAATCCAAACTCATTACAAAGGTACACTCCTTTGTTCCTCTTTTATCCTGCCTATGGAATCACCAACATGAGTCAGTAAAATCCTACTCTACCCTCTAAGGCTTCAAGATGTGCCACCTGCCATCTCATGTCAGATCCCCCATCCCGAACCATGATCTTTTTAACCCCATTCATTTTGCCCATACACATCCCACTTACTTATCACCCCTATTTCCTTTTATGTTACTTTCTCTCTCCTCTCCTCTTTTCCAGTTAATTCATCTCACTTCCTCGTTTGCTTTTAGCCCTTGCCCGGTCATCCCACTATCAGTATATGAGCCATATTTCCTCTGTCGCCTTGCTCTTCCTTGAGCCTAGATAAAGTATACAAAAAAGAACTGAGTGATTATAATCTATTTTTGAGCAGGTACAGTGACACGCAGGACGGTTGATAGAAAGTCAAGCCCAGCAGCACCATCAGTGCTGCGCATCTCGCTTCTCTCTGTAGGCCACAAAGTCCGCAGGAATGGTGTCTGTCAAGAGCAAATGCAAACCAATTAGCCAGGTTCTCATAACACGATGCAACAACAGCAATGTATTTGTAGTGTCGACATTCACAGTAAAACAATCGAAATTTGCTCCCGTGGCAACAACGCAACAACATCGAGAGGACAAAAACTTGGCAACTATCATCGTTAAAAGGCAGACAATATTAGTATCCTGAAAAGTAAGCAAAACGATGTTGGTTACCATTGCAGCGGTAGCGGAGGTTTGACCAGATGATGTTTTCTTGAGAGAAGCAGAAGACGCCAAGGCGGCCACCACGCATCGTAGTATCTATAATGATACCCGAGTCTGCCACTTTCTCTGATCCTTCAAATAGCTTCACTCTACATGAAGACAGGTGAGATTGAAAAGGGCAATTAAAAAAAACGGCTTTCTCCTTTCATTAGGATGATAAAATATGACTTTTTGGAAGATAAATAAATGAGCGTACGCTTATAGTGGTATCTTTAAAGCAAACAACCAGGTGAGCGTCCCCAAGAGCTTATAGCTATGTAGGAAGTCAGTTTGCTGACTTTACAATCATCACCTTGATAATGTTATCTCATTGATTTGCCGAGCCAAACACTACGGGACAGAAGGCTATATATCCGGGATTATATTGCAATTTATAATCTCACATCTCGAGCTACGTCATCAAGCATGTGTCGTTTTTAGTTGTTCCTTCTTTACTTATGGTTCAAATCTGTGATTAAACAAGTTTTCCGTAACATGTTTATAAATTCAATAAATAGCCCCGTGAGGGACTGATGGTTATTTCCCCAACAGGCAGGGTGAAAATGAGGGATTGGTGAAAATGAGGGATTAGGGGGAAGGGGCCATGCCCCTCCCCCTTCCTGAAGTGGTACAGTCATGGGGACTGCACCAAATTTGGTTCATTTCAGTCGGGTAGTTTTTGAAGATGTTGTAGTCAAATGTTAACAGACATACGTACATATGGCAGGACAGCCGGACACTGGGACCCACTCGACGAGCTTGTTTTGGAGAAATAACCGAAAAATGGAACCCACAGCGTCTTTTTGAGGCCGGAATTGCACTCGTCCTTTAAAATGGCTTCCGTGTCTTTAACCGTGTTCGTCTGGTTGTGGGGGACAATGAATAGATAGGTCTACATTGTAAGTGTGTGTGTTTATTCCTGTCCACACTGGTTTTTGTCTCGGTTTTGGTGTGTCCTGTCCATCTTGAAAGGTCAATTAAGGACATTTATCTTCTTACGGACAAAGACATAATAAAAAGGACAGGGCAAGTTTCACAGATCAGGGGTGCAAATTAACATGTTTATCCACCGGCCAGCAGGGCCGGTGACTAGAAAAAGTTACCAGCCCAGCAGAATTTCAACTGGCCCGATAAAATAAAGACAAAAGTCACAAATTTGATATCAAACACTTTTAATATACTCACATGAGTAAGTTTGATGAGTGAAGTTGGTTGGATGAGTGAGTTTGATGAGTGAGGTTGGATGAGCAAGTTTGATGGATGAGGTTGGTTAACCTCACTCATCTAACTCACTCATTAACCCAAAAGCCTCATCAAACTAACTCATTCACCTAACCTCACCCATGAAACTCACTCATTCACGCAAATTCACTCATTTAACCAACCTGGGCATGAGAAAATACGTCCAAACCGTCAAATCTCGCGCAATCACGCGTGATTTGGAACGAGATAAAAACAGACAAAATGGCCGCCGCAGAATTACCGGTGATTTCTACGGATTTCTGCGGACAAAAACAGTAGTTCAAGTTGAGAAAAGTTTGGTTATGCTGGGCGGTTTGGTTAGGCTGGGCGGTTTGGTTAGGCTGGGCGGTTTGGTTAGGCTGGGCGGTTTGGTTATGCTGGGCGGTTGGATTATGCTGGGCGGTTTGGTTTTGCTCAGCAATTTGCTGTTGCCTTCCTAGCAGTCAGGACACGCATTTGTATTTTGTTCAGGATTCTGGTAAAGACTCGTCTCCTCTTCAAGAAAGACACTGTGAGATCTTTAACGTCATTTATTGACCAGGGCTGGCAGATGTGTCCTTTAGCTAAACATCCTTCCAATGGATGGTGCAAACTTTGATCCTTTGTCCTTCTTGCGAAACACCAGGGTGATGGTTTCTTGCTGGGTCGAGATCCAAACTCAGGCTACATATCTCAAAAGCGAGTACACATACCTCTAAGCTACCCTGGCAGCCCAACTATTCCCATAAAATTTATTTGATTATACTTTCTATATTATCAACGATAACTTATGTGCATGTATTAAGCCAAAATTCTAAGGTCTTAATCACCTGATGTATCCAACTGGTGGCCGGTGGATTAGTTGCCAGCGGTATGAGGTCTTGTCATTCCAGCCCTTGTTCTGTTGGTCTTTCCACAGGAGCTTCACCTGGTCCTCCGTGTCACCCGTGTTCCACAATGCATTTCGTAGACGTTCTCCAGGTCCAGAGCTAGACTTGACGGCCTACAAGATGCCGATGAAGGAAACAACATAATTGCTCCCGAGCTCACATCTCTTACAATAATCCAAGAGCTCCTTCCTATCCAGATACCTTAAGCTGCAGTCCTGGCTGGGCAACTGCACGGAATGGTGTGGCCTGCCAATAAGCCTGCTCCGTCTGCTTCCACATGACCACATAGAAACTTGAACTGTCCTGATAGCCGAAAATGAAGCCGGCGTAATCATCGTCTGTGACGGTGTTCACGTGGAATGTGCCCTCAAAGTCGACACCGTTGAAAGCAATGTAGCCTGAAAAGAGTGGGTAAAGTGGAGGTCAATATTGATAACAGTGGTTACTTTCTGTTTTGTGACCACCCAGAACACGCAAAACAAACTTGATATGGAGTGACATCATCCAGGACTGTAAACTAATGGTAAAGAAAGGCACTTTTAAAAAGCAAGTGTAAAAACAAAGAAGTCCTTACCCACAGCCAGCCCAGGGTCAGAGTTCATGGTCTGGACTATCTCCATTCCCTATCATGAGTGTAAAAAATGATGACAAAGAAACGATGAAGTCGATTACAAAAAGTAGAATTATTAATTGCGTCAGAAGCAGTAATGTACTTTACTGGTGAGGTGATGAGTGAGACAAGATAGTGTTCAGAGAAAAAGGAGATAGAGCAGGGCAACTTGGGATAGGCAGGCAAATGGTGCCAATGAAAATACAGCATCAGCAAAAAAGAAAAATCCCACTAAATGAATATATAACTAGAAGGGCACTCGGGAGAGCGCACACCTCTGCCACGCAATGCCTGATCCACGACGTATCAGACCCAACACATTTTTGAAATGTCATGCAAAACAGGACGATATCATTTTAGGCCCCATCTCTCAATGGTGAAGAATCACTTTGAAAATGAAATAATTCTCGTATCCCGATCCGGATTCAGATCTTCACCAAAATCGAATTAATTTGTCCTTGTCACACACACCAAACCTATCCACCAAGTTTGGTCCAAATCCGTCCACAACTTTTTGAGATATCCTGCACACAAACAAACACACAGACAGAAAAGGAGTGAAAACATAACCTCCTTCACTTTCAATGGCGGAGGTAAAAATGTTTCCGCGTGATGCGTGACTGGAGAGGAAATCGAAATTCCCCCTCTGAACAATGAAAGATAAATGTCCAATGAGTTCTCGACCAAAAACGCACTTCATCATGAGTTTATACACAGGTTCAAACCCAAAAGGATTACGACCAGATATGTACATGACCGAGCTTACCTGGTTGAGTACAACCCAGTGAGGATCGGTTTGTGCATCTCCTTCTGGATCTAGTACAACCGTCTGGTAAGCGCGAAAGTCAGTGGTGGTGACCTGTGCATTCTCAGGACACACATCAATGTGGTCCACTATCTGGTCATTATCAAAATCTCCCTCGCAAACATCTCCGACTCCATCACCTGAACAGGGGACAGTCATGCATCAGTAGGGTAACAAATAATTTGTCCAAATAAAGCGTTGGTTCGTCTCACACAATACATTTTTCTACATGATGGAAGCAAGACGAACGTTAGAATCAAAACATCAACAAAAGAAGTTGTCAGAACATCATGCCACCAGAAAGAAAGGCGAGTGTGTATGTTGATATCTTTGATGAGTATAGCTGGTCATGGATGGAAATTAGTTGTTGCATGATTGCACGATCATCTCATTAGCCTATAGCAGGACAGTGCAACGCCAGGAAGTGTCTTCCACAGGCTGAAAGAGAGAAGGATCTTCGTTCCTCTGCAGCATATGGCTGTGGGTAGCATCATTTGCTAGGGGCACAGCTGTGTCGCTGATGCAGTTCCACTTGGAAGGTTGAGTGGGAATTTGTAATTTGTTAATGGTGCCGGCGATGGCTCACCCACTCCGCAAAGGACACTGTGGGATCTTTAACATCCACCAACTAATGCCGGCAGATGGGACACCCAGTTTAACCTCCATCTGAGGGATGGCACACATTGATGAATCACTCTGCTTGTTAAACACCAGGATGACAGTTTATATCTGGGTCGAGATTCAAACCCAGGCTAGACAGCTCAGAGGTGAATGTGAGTACATCTCGGCTATAGGCTTCCAAAACTTTTCTGTTCGCGAATCAAAATTTGAAAACACGTTCGTGTCACGACCCAAATGGTACTGATGCCTATACTTGGTGCCGGTATCTACCATAAAATTTTTCAGAGAAAATGCTTTCAACATGAAAAACCATCTCAAAAACTAAGATTTTGGAGAAGTTGGGAAGCTGCCAACATTTGAATATGGTATATCGCTGTAAGATGAAGCAGCACGTAGTCATCTGGGCCGTAGTAGAAGGCCTGCGCGACCCAAGTTCGGGTCATGACCCTGGGTTTGGGAACCCCTGCTCTAGGCTATTCTGCCAGCTACAGAGAGGAATATGAAGGACGATTTAGGAGATACAAAAATAGGACCGCGTGTCCTGAAGCTCACTTGCATCAGGAGCAATAATCACTCAAACCACCCGTAAACCCCCTTAAACTCTGATTTTATTTTAATGTCGTGGATAAACTTTGGTACATCATGGGTGATGAAGGCTGTGGTCAAGTTTCATTGAAATTGTGTGTGTAGTTTCGGAGAAGAGACCAAATACCTATTTTTGTGGGGTCAAAACCCCCTCTGTACACCCCCATAATGAGCGCAATTTTTTATTCAGTCGATAAACTTTGATTCATCACGGGTGATGAAGGTTGTGGTCAAATGTCATCGAAGTCATGTGTGTTGTGTCGGAGAAGAGAGCAAATACCTATTTTGAGGAGGTCAAACCCTGCCCCGTAGACCCTCTTAACGAGTGCAGATTTTGATGCAGTCAATAGTAGTGTCAGAAGAAAGGGTTTGATGCAGTAATGTGTCCCATTTCTCAAAGTCGCACAAAAAAATGTGTCCCATTTCATATAATTTATAAACCCAAGGAACTGTATCTATTTCTCTTACATCAACAATTTAAAAAAGTTCGTTTGTCCATCGCTTAGGATAGCCTTTTTTAAAGCGTGATTTCCATCCATATATTCTTACATCACCAATCTTAAACCGACTTGATTGAACTCAATAATGATGTTGAACTGACTTGATTGAATTCACTCAACTCGGTTGAGGTTGTGTGGTGAGAACCGAGTTGAGTTAATTTTTTTTTTAATATAGTCTCTCTTTTAAAGTGTGATTAAAACACTCAATAACAACCGCCTTTCCTTCATTAACGGTGTTGTATAATGTAATACCGCTATCTTTAAGAAAATTCATAAATATTTTGTTATAGAACTCTGTTCCCTCATCACTCCATAATTTTTCGATTTTTCCCTTGCTTTTATTAAATATCTGTTGGAAGGCTAACATAAGAGTATTACCTATTTTGCTTTTCAAAGGAACAACCGACACATATCTACTCCTCAAATCAATAATGGTTAAAGCATACTTGTACCATCCATCCATTGAGGCCATGCTCTGTGCAGAGCGTTGGTGCTGCCAAAGCAGTCTCCTTGGCTATTGGGCACGATCCTGGACGGGTCGCCACTCCGACACAGGATACCAGCAAGCTGGGACTCATTTTGCCGACCTCGGAAGGATGACAGGTGGAGTTAACCCCACCTGGTAATAATTCAACAGCTGAGCGAGATTTGAACTCAGGACACTTGTACCCCTTATCATTATTGAGTTCAATCAAGTCAGCGGACCAGATATAATCAACTTGTTTGGAATAAACCTTCGTTCTTTTAAACTTTGTAATCATTGGTTTATATAATTCATCAGCGAATTGCTCTTTAATCTTAATGATATCATCAGAGTTTAATCGTTTTTTTTGATAACCAAGTCCAAGTCTCAATTTAGCACTTATCATCTTCTTCACGATGAACCTATCAACTTTTTCTTTCAAGGTTGGATTTTTTAACAAAGACAAATTATACAACATTTCTCGATCTGCTTCATGTTTTTCTTCCAACGTTGTACTATTTCCAGAATCAATATCATGCTTGATACACACTTCATCAACCCTATTTAGAGGTTTAGACCAAGGTTTGGGATTGTTAGCCTCATCTAATCTTTTATCCAAGTTTGTGCCTGGACCACAGAAAGAATATCCTGGTAGATGTAATTCCCCTGGTATTCCAGTTGTTGTAAATTTACTTCCTGATAAAAACTTTTGAATATCTCCCCCTCGTTTGTGTTTGGTAATGAATTTACTCTTTTTAGAATCACACACCAAACATATGCCTTTTTGTACAACCCTGTTATTTTTACTTTTCACATGAGATATTTTTAGTATTGCTTTTCCTTTCACATTTGTGACAATAACCCATTTATTTATGAGAAAAATTCCAACAGAGTGTTAAAACCTTTTTAATTTCCAACATATATACTGAAACGCAAAATAAACTTATCACCTTTTAAACCTTCAAATATCAACACTGCGTGTAGCAAATGTGTGAACTTATTTGTGGACAATAGTGTCCTCACTGTCAGACAAAATGGTCACGGATGGTCACTTGAACCTTCAATGGTCACTTCATAGCACAGCTGTTGAACAGCCGTTTTGACTGTCAGTGATTAGCCAAGGGGTACGGGATGATTTTAATGAGCTGCACGTGATGTCTTGATATTGGCTTTAAAAAGGCCAGTGCAAAATGGGCATTTCAATCAACATGCCACGATTGTCAAGGGATCAACGGCAGTGTGCCTTGGGCATACTGCAAGGCGGATTGAGCTACCGTGAGGTGGCACGTCGCCTTGGCTGTTCACACCAGATGATATCGGCCCTCGTGGACAGGGACACCCTCCACAACTCTGCAGATGACAGACCTCGATCAGGGAGGCCAAGAGTCACCACTGCAAGGCAGGACAGGCAGATGGTCCTAAGTCAGATGGCTTCAGACATTGAGGACTGAGCGGGACAGAATCCAGCAGCAATCCATCCAAAGACTGGTAGGCAGTATGCGCCGAGGATGCACTGCCTGTATCCAAAACAATGGTGGCCACACACGCTATTGAAAGGGGACTGACATTGCACCCTGTGCTGTTCTGTACTGTAGAACAAACTTATGAGATGGTGTATCTTGGTCAAAAACTTGACATGTCATCAATAAAATGCCAATGTTTCAATTAGCAATTGTTGGTTTGTTTTATTTTCAAACAAGTGGTAAGTTTCTGTTGCGTTTCAGTACACATTTGAATCTTAATTTTTAAAGCATAAAGAATCCTTAGAAATGCCTTTACTCTCTCCTCCATTTATTTAAGAAAAAAAAAATGTGAAACCTTAACCAGTCAATTACACCAACATCATCAATAATATAATCTTTTCCTTCTTTCTCTTCTTTATCTCCACTTTCTCATTTAAATCTACTCCCTGAAATCGATGTTAATACTCTTGACCCATATATTTTTGATGGACTTGTTAATTCTTTATTTTCCTCCTCAGTGCATTGAGATTGATTTATTTTCTGTAATACCTCCAATCTTTTTCTAATCTCACTGGTTTCCATATTTTTATATTTATTCTCACTCTCTCTCACTCTCTCTCTCTTTTCTCTCTTGCCTCCTTCTCTCTCTTCGCCCTTGCCTCCTTCTCTCTGTTCTCCCTTGCCTCCTTCTCTCTTCTCTCTCTTCTCCCTCTCATCCTTCTCCATCTCATCCCTTACTACCCTTGAACCATTTTCACCCCATAGAATATCATCCATATAGTCATCTTGATTTCTCAATATTCCTGTGTCCAAAATAAAAAAAATTTACAACTGGAAATCAATAAAATTTCTTCGGAATTTCGAAAAGAGCTTTATATTTTATCAACTTTAAAACCTTTTCATTATTTAACATTTTAGTTAAATCCAAACTTGTTGGTTTATCAACATCAGTATAAAGCCAATATTTTATTGAAAACCCCCCATTCTTATGTTATACAACCTATTTATTAAAATACTGAATACCCTTTTCTTGTAAGTACGAGGTCCTTCTAAAAAGTAACGGGGCTGAGCCTGCTGTGTGCTCCACTTACACAACTTGAATGAACAGGTTGTGTCACAGTCTTTCGCACCATTCTAGCAATATATATGATTGGTGATTGTTGACTGCGCTCATTGTGTGATTTTTTTTACAGGTCATGCTTTACACGTTGTCTAGTCTGAGTCGTCGTGCTATGAGTCGTGAGCAGAGAGCCAATCTGAAGTTTCTTGCCAAGCTTGGCAAAACACCTTCCGAATCCTTCGCAATACTGCAGCAAGTCTATGGGGAAGAAACGATGTCATGTACCCATGCATTTGAATGGCACAAGAAGTTCAACGAGGGACGGGAGGATGTTGAAGATGATCCACGGTCTGGAAGACCTTCAATGAGCAGAATGGCATACAACATTGAGCGTGTGAAGCAGATGGTGCGCGTAGATCGTCAACTCACTGTGCGGATGATTGCTGAGGAACTGTCCATCAACAAGGACACTGTCTGGAGCATCATCACTGAAAATCTTGAAATGCGCAAGGTGTGCACAAAGATGGTCCTCAAGCTGTTGTCCGAGGACCAGAAACAGCAAAGAGTCACTGTCTGTCAAGGCGTTATCGAGTGCTTCGAGGATGATTCAGACCTGCTCGGGAGAGTCATTACTGGCGATGAATCGTGGATATTCGAATACGATCCCGAGACCAAACGGCAGAGTCGTCAGTGGAAAAGTCCGGCATCACCAAGCCCAAAGAAAGCAAGGATGTCGAAGTCGAAGGTCAAGGTGATGCTCATTGCGTTTTTGGATATCAAGGACATTGTACACTTTGAGTTTCTACCACAAGGTCAAACAGTGTGCCTTGGGCATCAATACCTGTAAAAGGAGATCCTCCGGCGCCTCATGAGATCAGTCCGGGCCAAGAGGAGGGATCTGTGGGAGAACAATGCCTGGGTGCTCCATTATGATAACACCTCTTCTCACAGTGCTCTGAGCATCCGACAGTGTATGGCAGAGAGGAACGTGCCAACTCTGGAGTAACCCCCGTATTCGCCAGACTTGGCCATTGTGATTTTTTCCTATTCCCCAAGCTCAAGGGGGTAATCAAGGGGACCCGATTTCCTGATGTGGAGGCCATCAAAAGGGCCATGACGAAGGAGCTCCAGAGGATTCCAGAAGAAGCCTTCCGGGGGTGCATTGAAGTGTGGAAGAAGAGGATGGACAAGTGTGTGAGACGAGAAGGAAACTATTTTGAAGGGGACAAGCTGTGATTTCAATATATTTTTGGAAATAAAATTTTTGTGAAGTCAGTCCTGTTACTATTTAAATGGACCTCGTCAATTTAACACAGACATGAACACAGATATGACTTGAACACAGACATGAACACAGACATGATTTAACACATGACTTGAACACAGACATGATAATTTTCCTGAAGCCTTCTTGCTGTCGTTTATGTGTCAGAAATATATGACAGATTAATATGATGACAGGTAATACCTCCCCATCTTCTTATGGTTACATCAGTTTGTATTTATGTAAATTATGTAAATTCCTGTTCTTTGTGTTTTCATTATATAAACTATGGCAAAGCTGTTATTGATTTTAGCCTCATTAATACTCTTTTATCTTTTGTTTGCTAATAATGCTTCCACAAATCTCATTATCAGCACCAAGTGGATAATATTCTTCCTTATGAGACTGATTTAATTATTTCAGGTCTTCTCAGTTTATTTTAAAGGATCAATTATACCCCAAATCATTCATATCATATCCCCAAGGTTCTATTCTCAGAAAACTGACACGTCCTTCTTTATAAAATTTAATTTCAATTGGAACTGCGGATTCTGTATGACCTGGAGATAAAAATCAACATTTCTCTATCTTTGGTATACACAGCTGTTTCATTTAAGAATATGTGTTCTGATAAATCACTTAATCTCACCAAGTCATTCACGTCAGTCGGGCTTGGATAATTTATTAATTTATAAGCATTTTTCATATTAATAATTTTTGTTATACTACATTTCTGTCGTTCGGCCTGTGCCTTTGTATGATAATTTGATAAATCAATATCCAGTTCTTGGGATACACCAAAGGTAGAACCATTTTTTCCAACATTAGTCATTTATATTAGATTAAAAAGAACTTCATAAATTTTATTTTATTATTGTCGAGTTGAAATAACACATATAGACGTAATTGACCACAACACTTGGAATTTAATTATTGGACTTGAATTATTTGATAAACACCATTCTGTAAGAATTTCATAACTTCAACAGGTGGTGGAAGACCATAACTATCAAAATAATATTTACCCAGATTATTATAATTACAAATCCAATGAGAACTGCTCCCATTATTATCTTCTAAATTCATAATAATATTATTTGTATATTGAGACAAGTTTGTTAATTCATCTCTCATAAAAATAACCACATTATCAATTTTTAATTATTTACAATATTTGGCAAGTTCTATATTTGATGTATTTTTTCCAAATTCTTTAAACCACTCATCAATGCTCATTTATTTATGAGAAAGATATAAGCCATTACCCCTTTTCGTTAATTTCACACCAGCTTGTGCGATAGAAGAAAGCATATCTCCAACTAACAATCTCACTTTATCAGGGAGGCTTTCAAGGTTTTTTAGCAAAATCAACAATTACACCACTTCCACTAATTTGTTTCTCCAACTCTTTGTTATGTCTTTCCAACTCTTTTTGAGCCCGTATTTGAGCCTTCATTTCATGAGCAGGTTTTACCTTCTTCTTAGAGGCTTCTTCTTATCGTGATTTACCAAAGGATATAAAGAATAAAAGGGCAATAATTAAAATTAGAAATACTGATAATAAATGCTTTCCCTGGAGTATCTTAGCACATCTTTATCCAAAGGAAAGGGACTGTGACAGAGTTTCAAAGTATCAGAAATATGAGAATAAATTAGAAAGTGGGGATCTATGCATCTCTAGAGGAGAACCCATGAGCTTAAAATATATAACAAAGCTTGAGAATATGAATAACCTATCAATAAATGCTCATGGTTTAACTGATAAAAATAAAGACCAAACTCTAGGAGTTAGTAATACTATATCCAATGATAATTGGTCAAATGACTGGCATGTAGGTCTCTTTTATTTCACTAATAAAGAAACTGCTCATTATGCTTATATCAAAAATTTTTCTAGATTGGTAAGTCGTCAACTTTACAAATCAAAGCATAAATCATATCCTTGTAAGAGATGTCTAAATATCTTTAGACTTCAACAAAGACTTGATAAACATTTAAGGTATTGTTCTAATCAAAAAGCAGCAGTTGTTGAGATGCCGGAACAAGGAGAGAAAGTTGTATTTAATGAAGCAAATAAATGTATAACACATCGATTTGTCATATACGCTGATTTTAGAGCATCTTGGAAAAGACTGATGATATTAAAAAATATATCAAAAACATATTCCTTGTGGGTTTTGTTATTACATTAAATCATCTGTTGGAAGTAAATATGATAAGTTGGAGTTGTATAGAAGACCTGATGCTGCTGATGAATTTGTTAAAAGGATTGAGGATGATTGGTTTAAGCTAACTAAAATTATGTCAAGAACAAATAAACCTCTTGACTTGTCTCTGAATGAAGAGAAATAATTTGAAGAAGCTAGGATTTGTCATATATTCTCATAGGCTTTGGTAAAAACTGAATAAAAGTGTTAGAGATCATTGTCATATCATCGGGGAATATAGAAGAACAGCACTTAACACACCCGAACGGGTTTGACGGTTAGCTCGGATACAAAACTTGATGCAACCGAGTGTTAATCAATCTTAACGACTATGGAAAGTGAAAATCAGAATTCAAAAAATGAATTTAAAATAAACGTGTGAGGCCGTTCGAAGCAAAAATCTCCATATTCTAGGAATCATTCCCAACATCATTATACAATTTTCAAACCCGCATTTATGGCCGTGAAATAAATACTCTAAGTGTGTGCATTTAATGGCTGTATCCAGGACAGAGCTGGACCCCAACTAAAAAGGACCCTCAGGACACTGACAAGCTCAATCACTCCCTGTCTGCACGTCTGCGTGGCGTCACGTGACCAGCCAGCTCACCGTCGGATGAAATGCCCTAAGAAAATCTTAAAACGTCCGTTTTTCACCGGAATTCTTTCAGATACTTGTAGAGCACATCCCCAAACCATCTAAAATATAAATAATAATCTCACAGACGCTACGAATAAGCAGTCCCTCAGGAGGACAGGTTATGAGGTGAAGCAGTGAACAGAAAGCATGTGGTGTCCCTTCCAGCATCTCACGGTTATTTGATTTGAATATATTTTCCTCATGAAAAGTGTGTTTCTGAGTGGATTTGCATGAAAATTATCTTCATTAAACGTGTAGCTACACCAGGAGGTCCCAAAAGTAAAAACAGAAATCAACTAGAACTTAAGACAGCCTCGTTATATGGCATGGAAATGGATGGAAGCCCATGGAAGCTACCCCTCGCTGCAATACATTCCACACAGACCGAGGATATAAACATTAAATTTTCACAAAACTTGATGCAACCGAGTGTTAATCAACCTTAGCGACGATGAAAAGTGAAAACAAAATTTAAATTGAACTTAAAATAACCGCGCGAAGCCATGTTGAAGTCCGTGAACTTGTGTTGCCCAATAAACAGGGCCAGATGACAGAGGTAACAAGAAACTAGTTGGTCGAATTAAATCTTCTTAATAATCCCTATGAAAACCGTGATGCATTATAGCCGTCTGATGCTTCCTGATAGGCCATTCGACCAATCGGTCATTTTGCACTTGATGACCCTGTAACCTTGACCCTGAGGCGAAAATGCGAAAAAGGGCTCAGACGATCTATAGAGAGGAACTATGAGGTGTGTTCAAAAAGTATCCAACCTTAATTTTTCGTGCATAAACAAATGAAGCTCGGGAGGTGTGGTTTGGTGCACGTATGTAGGCGATCCCAATCCGTATGCGTGAATATTTTCCCGCCTGCAGAAGCTGTCAGTCGCCGACAGACCGCCGATGAGTGAGGAAGTGTAAGGGAGCGCCGTCGGATTTTCGTTTTTGACAAAATGACGGAAAACTTGAACAATGCTACTGCATCAAATTTTGTGTAAAGCTTGGCGATTCCCAAGTGGAAACGATCCGCAAGATTCAACAAGCCTTCGGGAACGAAGCAATGGGCACCACACAGATAAAAGAGTGGTACAACTGCTTCAAAGATGGTCGCACATCAGTGGAAAGTGAAGCACGTTCTCGTAGGCCCTCAACATCCCGAAATGAGATCGTCATTGACCAAGTGAGGACCCTGCTGATGCAGGATCGTCAAATCACGATCAGAGAACTTGCAGACGAGGCGGGCGTTAGCATTGGATCCGTTCATTCCATTGTGACTGAGGATTTGGGCTTAAGGAGAATCTCAGCGAAGTTCGTGCCAAAGCTGCTAACGATCGAGCAGAAGCAACTCTGTTTGGAGATCGCACAGGACATGCTGGAGATTGTGAACAACGATCCCAACTTCTTCAACACAGTGATCACTGGCGATGAGACCACAGTGATCCGTCATTTTGTCAAAAACGAAAATCCGACGGCGCTCACTTACGCTTCCTCACTCATCGGCGGTCTGTCGGCGACTGATAG
The DNA here is from genome assembly GCA_024346535.1 of Eptatretus burgeri. Classification (NCBI taxonomy): domain Eukaryota; kingdom Metazoa; phylum Chordata; class Myxini; order Myxiniformes; family Myxinidae; genus Eptatretus; species Eptatretus burgeri. Next base: position 87,062 of record BROF01002230.1, on the reverse strand, counting down.
CTTCTTCAGGCGGGAAAATATTCACGCATACGAATTAGGATCACCTACATACGTGCACCAAACCACGCCTCCCTAGCTTCATTTGTTTACGCATGAAAAATTAAGGTTGGATACTTTTTGAACACACCTCGTAGTATTATCATCGTGTCAAGTTAGAACTCAATCGGCCGAGACGTCTAGGAGGAGATAGAAAAATAAAAATTGTTGACAGACGGACGGACAGACAGACAGACACACAGACGACAGACACACACACAGACGGACGGATCTGAGGACATCGAATGGTTATATTAGGTCAGCGAGCTGACCTAATAATTGTAATCTTTATTATCGAATCCCTACATTCATACCAGTATTTCTTCATAATAATTGTCATTATGAGATGGATTTCTTTATCAAAGAGCTAAGTCAGACTCCTGGAAAGATAACAGCAATTCCTAATCCAGATCAAAATTACATCTCATTTACAAAACAGATTTATACTTGTGAAATGGGTGTAAACACAAATATTACATTTCTTGACTTATAAATTTATGACAAGCCCTCTAATTCTTTGGTTTCAAACATCTCCTCTTTCCTAGACTTTCTTGTCAATTTAGGTCTGAAGCCGACTTGGGTAAAGACATTTCTCTTCTTACTAAAAAGGGCATTTATCCATATGATTATATACGTAGATTCCTTTGAAAGATTTAAAGAAACAAGACTGCCGCAGAAAAAGAGTTTTTCTAACAAGTGAGGAAGATGTCATAGTCTGGGTGAAGAACATGAAAGAGCGAAATAACTTTGGAAAGAGTTTGAGATAGAGAATATGGGTGAATATCATGACCTTTATTTAATAACTAATGTTTTATTACGAGCTGATGTGTTTGAGACATTTGGAGAAGTTTGTTATAATAAAGATTCCCATGGACTTGATCCTGTCCAATATTATACATCTCCTGGACTAGCCTGGAGTCCGATGTTAAAAATGACTCAACAACCCCTTGATCTTCGAAAGTGATGTAGATATGCTCTTGATGATTGAGAAGGCTAAAAGAGGAGGAATTTCACAAGTTTGTTCAAAGAGATATGTTAAGGCAAATAATAAATATTTTCCAGACTTCTCACCTGATAAGCCCACATCTTACTTAATGTACTTTGATACAAATCACTTGTAAGGCTGGGCAATGTCTGAATCTCAACCCAATGGCAATTTTAAATGGGTGAAAGATGAAGAGTACAAATCTATATTTGATGATATAATCTCCACAAGTCAAGAGGATTTAGAAAAATGGGATTATGAGTATGATTTTGAAGTAGATTTAAACTTTCCTAGAAAACTTCATCACAAACACAAGACCTTCCTTGTGGAGCTGAAAAAGAGATCCCCAATCGAGAGTTATTCGGTGGTGATCAACAACATTTCTTTTGTTCTTCAAACGAGTTCAAATATATTCCTACAACTAAATTACTAACAACATTGTTTGATAAAGAGAAGTATGCTTTACATCAAAGAAATCTAAAGCAATTTATAGAAGCAGGACTAAAAGTTAAAAAGGTACGTAGGGAATTACAATTTAGTCAAAGTCATTGGTTAGGTAAATATATTGCTTGTAATATGAGGATGAGAACAAAGGGTAATAATGATTTTGAGAAGGACTTTTACAAGTTGATGAAGAATTCTTTATTTGGTAAAACAATGAAAAATATAAGGAATAGACAAAATGTAAGACTTGCTATGACTTTGGAGCAGGTGGAAAAGTTGAAAAATAAACCAAACTTTAAAAGAGTAGAAATATTTCCAGATAATTTTTGTGCTGATCAGTTGAATAAAGAGAGTATAAAGATGGATAAACCAATTTATGTGAGAACATCTGTTTTAGATCTTTCAAAGTATTTAATGCATGATTACTTGAATAATAATCTAAAGAGGAGACATAGTAAGAATATTGTCTTGCTATATATGGATACAGATAGCTTCATACTTGAGATAACTCCAAATGATGTTTATAAGGATATGAAAGAAGATGACGATGTTTATGATACAAGTAATTATGATCCGAATAACCCGCTCTTTTCGAATAACAATAGAAAGGTTATTGGTAAATTTAAAGATGAATTAGGTGAAAAGATACTAAGTGAATTTGTAGGTGTTAGATCAAAGGCATATGCTTATCAATACTTAATGAGAGGGTTAAATGAATTCAAATGTAAAAAGAAACTTAAAAGGTCTAAAGAAGAGTGTATTAAAAGAGACCATGAACTTTCAACATTACCTTGAGTGTATATGGAAGAGAAAAGATGTTTATAGAGAGATGAATGTTATTAGGAATTATGAACATAAAATATTCTCAGAGAATGTTAGTAAGAAAGCTCCAACATAATTTGATGATAAAATATTTATAATGAGGGATGGAATAAATACATTATCTTTTGGGTTTAAAGGGATATAAATATATGTATGAATAAAAATTAAATAATGGTTCTTTCCTTTTCTTTTTCTTTGACATTATATAATATATAAAAAATCTTTTCAAGTCAAAGAGTTTAAAAGACTTTCTGCAAAATTTCTTCTCAACCCAAGAGTTAAAATAACGGTGTATCTTAATCTTTCCTTTCTCCGAAAGGCCCATTGGGAACCTCAAAGGCCTATTTGGAGGTCAAACCTCAAAGCAACTGCGCGGCAAACACACAAAATGGCACCAAGTCGCTCCCCATGCGAGAAACGCACTAGATGGCCCAGGGATGCTCTCTGTGGCCACGTACATGAGACAATTTGTGTGGGCAGTCGTTAACACCAACAGCCCACCAGCCATCATTAAAGTTCCTTCTCACTATCAAAATTGCTGACACCACTCCTCCCTCAGCACCAGGTCTGCTCACAGCCAATGGCGCCGCCTTCTTCCTCGAACATACAACAGGAGACTGCTGAGTTAGAGCTGAGAGACACGCTCCTCTTCTTCTCTTCTTATTCTCCCAAAGTGCACGAACTCCACGACCTAGCCAAACAGTCAATGGCTCACGTCTTGCTCCAGCAAACGAGAAAATTCACACAGTATTAATAACGAGAATCGTGCAGGCTTTTCAACCATGCCGAGGAGAAAGAAGCGAGCGACCCTCTGTGTTCTGACCACCGTCTCCACTTGATCATCCTCCCTCGTGTTACACCCCCCAATCATCAGCCTCGGGGGTGTGGCTTGTCGGTTACCATTCCTGGGGGGCAAGGTTTTGCCTGCTAACTGTGTTCAGACTCTGTCGGCAGCCAGGTTGGCCATTGTTGTTGTTGTTGTTGTTGTTGTTGTTGTTGTTGTTGTTGTTGTTGTAAGAACGTGGTTCCTTTTTATATCCAGTCTTGTAAATGAAAAACGTAGGAAAAGGACACGGGGGGCAATCACATACTGGGAGAAACTCTCCTTCAACCCGACCGAGTTAACACAGCACCACCCCCATGTGGTGACATGTAGCAATCTTAAGCTCACACTTTTCCCCACTTAATTTACATTGAGACATCTCCTACCCATCCACAGACCATGCTACACGAAACAATCCTACCTTTACTTTGAAATTCCTCCATCTACCCCACAAATATAACAATATTATAGAGGAGGCCTCACTAAATTCCTGTTCAGTACGTGGTAAAACTAACTGGTTGGATTTATAATTTATTTCCTCACGAATACACCCTAAAACCCCGTTTGCTTTACCTATCGCTGCCTGGCACTTTGCTGCCTGCTTACCTCCCGTATCTATTACCACCCATATCTATTACCACCCCCAGATCCTTCCCCTGTATAACACACTCCAAAATTACCCCCTGCATCATGGTAATCTCTATTTTCATTATTCTTTCCCATCCCCAGCCCCTTACATTTATTTATGTTAAACTACATATGCCAATATTTTGCCCAATCTATGAAAGCATCAAAACTTTCCTGAATATGATCACCATTCAACCCCCTTCCCTCTGACTCTATGCAATCAATCTTGCTCCAAACTTCATGTCATCTGTTTCAATTTGAAAACCTACTCTTAACCCCATTATCCAAATTATTGATGTACATAAGGAATAACAAGTAAAAAAAGACATAAAATGTCAGAGCTCACGTTGTTTTAGTAATTTTGCTGTATTGAGTTAAAGGGCTTGCCCATATTTATTGGTTCACGAAAAAATATTTTCACGAAAAAATAAGTGACCACTATATTCGTTATTGGTGAGTATCTGTCTGTCTGTCTGCTGTCACAAGCAGAGCTCCGTGGGTTTTGATCCGATCCTGATAAAATTTTGGTGGGAGGTTTATATCATGATCTAGTTGTGTTTTCCTGAGAATGGGCATGGTCCGCCCATTATGGGCGGAGCCACGCCCAAAAAACGTGTTTTTAGGGGGTAGCCAATTTCAATTTGCATCTTCTCCTCGGGGGTTTGTCGAATCTGGCAGGGGTTTCAGTATTTGGTTAGCCCAATGGCACCTGCATAGCCCCACGGAGCTTGATTTTTCATTTTCGTGCCAAGGTCACAAGGTCATGAACTTAGAAAATTGTGAATTTTGACATAAAAATCCATCTTCTCCGAGGGGGTATGTCGAATCTGGCAGGGTTTCGGTATTTTGTTAGCCCAATGGCACCTGCATAGCCCCACGGAGCTCGATTTTTCATTTTCATCCCAAGGTCAAGGTCACAAGGTCACGAACTTAGAAAATTGCGAATTTTGACATAAAACTCATACCACTGCCCAAACTTTGAGAGCTAGGATGACAATATTTTTTCTGCATAATCTTGAGGTCATTCCCCACCTAAAGTCTTGAAACCATTTTGCTCTATCTCGAACACCTTGCCCGTGGCGCCCCTTAAAGTTTGTTTTTACGCTGATTTCATCAAAGTCTGGTTAATCCGAGGAGTGTGAAATGCCATATAGCCTATATGACATTATATTGTTCCTGGAATGTTCCAGAGGAAGTTTTGCACCAAAGGTCATAATCCTTGACCTTTGACCTTTAAAGTTCACAAAGGTCAAATTTTCAAAGTTGTGGGAATCGAACCGGGTTTTCGACTTTCTTCGACGAACTAACTCCATTAAGCTATAGCACGTATCCTGTTTCCTTATTTAATGTCCACAACATTGTTTTGTGAACTTTAAAGGTTATGCAAAGGTCAAATTTTGAAAGTTGTTGAACGAAACCGGGTTTTCGACATTTTGCAGCTAATAACCTGTCACTCGTACCACATCATGTTGATCATTTTTATAACTTGGTCAAACATTATCACATTGTCTCATCCTTGACTTCTGAAACAATCTACATCGTCAAATACCGCTTGTGAACCATCATCATCTTCAGACTTGTGTAGAACTAAAATGGCCACTAGTCTACCAGTCGGCCTTCTTCGATTAGATCGCAGCAAAGTGAGTGGCATGTGTATGCCATCATATACTGTGCTTGTGTCAAGTTTGAACAAAATTGGACCATGCAATTTAGTGTAGTAGAAAGTAGAAAAATCGTGCAAATTATGATACAAGCGTCAAATTTGTCACATTTGTTCTGCAGGGCTCTCTGATCAAATCTGCCCAATTGGCCATTTGAAAATCCAAATTTTGAAAAATTTGAAGAAAAATAAAAAAAAAACTTCAAAAAAAATTGAAGTCACAGCTGGCTGAAATTCTTGAAGCCCAAGTGAACATCCCAGACAGAGAACCAAGGGGAGATGCAGTCATCATTGATGGCTCAGCACTTATCAATGCCCTACCTCCACACACTTCAAAGATATTTGATGACTATGCTAAAGAAGACATCATCCCAAAGGTGGAATCCTATGGTGCCAGGTACGAGAGGGTGGACATAGTGTTTGATGTGTACAAGAAGTCAAGTCTGAACTCCGAGGCAAGGTCGAAAAGGGGGCAAGGAATCAGAAGAAGTGATGGGAACCAGTGAGGCCCCAAGTTATTGGAGAAGCTTTCTTCGAGATGACAACAACAAGTCTGAGCTGTTTCACTTCCTTGCAGAAAAGATGTGTGAAGCCCAGACGACAAGCACAGTCATTGTCACAAAAGGAGAAGATGCCATTAGCAACACAAGGAAGTCACTGGATGCTGTGTCTCCATGTTGTGATGAAGAAGTTGACACTCGAATATTTGTACACGCCAGGGATGCAACGACGGATGGTAGCAAGTCCATTATCATTAAGGCTAATGACACGGACATACTAGTCATAGCAATATCTGCACTGCCATCCTTACAGGAACTAGGTCTTGAGAACATGTGGATTGCCTTTGGCCAAGGAGCCAAGGCACGATGGATCCAGTCCATGAGGAAGTTTCTGCAATCGGGCCTGAGAAAGCTAGAGGGATCCCATACTTCCATGCGTTCACTGGATGTGACGTCGTGTCTGCCTTCCACGGTAAAGGGAAGAAAACTGCATGGCAGACTTGGAACGTCTTTGATGATGTTTCTGAAACATTCACCAATCTCAGCCAGCATCCAACATTGATTCGTAATCTTGACTTTTTTGAAGTTTTTTATTTTTCAAAATTTGGATTTTCAAATGCCCAATCAGGCAGATTTGATTAGAATCCCCTGGAGAACAAATGTGCCAAATTTGATGCTTGTATCATCATTTGCACGATTCCTCTCAAAAATTGCTGTTATCTGCCCCACAAAGTCAGAAATTGTTGGGGACATATTTAAGTAACAAAATGGCCGCCAGTCGGCCTTCTTGTATCTGATCTCAAAAAAATTAAAAAGGACCTACATATGTAAACCATCATTCATTATATGTGTACCAAGTTTGAACAAAATCGGACCATACATGTCAGAAATTGTTGGGGACATGTTAAACAAAATGTCCACCAGTCGGCCATCTTGGATATAATCTCTTTAAAACAAAAAAGAGCCGTGCATATGTTTACCACCATGTGTTTTCTTTATTCCAAGTACGAATAAAATTGGTCTATACATGTCCGAGATATGGTTGCGGATGCACACACTCACGCACACGAAAATCGAGTCTAAATCCATAAGCACCCATTTCGGATGAAGTCCAAAGGAGGCTATAATGATCCTCGTATACGAATCGTTGGGGTTACCCACAACTACTACTTGCAACCTCCCAACCAGACATCCTACCATTCACACCCACTCTTAATTGCTTCCTATCACTAATCCAGTTACCGTAGTTACTCTATCTGCCACTCCACAAGCCCTCACACCTCAGCTAACTACTTCCTATGTGGTACCTTATCAAATGCCTTTTGAAAATCGAGATATACAGCGTCCATTGCATTTCCTTCATCCACTCAATCAGAAACTGCTTCCTAGAACTCCATTAAAGTTGTTAAACATGATCTCCCTTTATTAATTCCATGCTGTGATGCTGACTGCATTAAGTTCGTTTATATTTATTTTAAATGGTTCCCCACATGATCTCAAACTAATGTCTCCAACATCTTCCCCACAATTGAAGTTCAGCTAACAGGTCTATAGCTCCCAAATTCCTTTCTGGATCCTTTTTTAAATAAGTTACATTTGCTACTTTCTATCCCTTGGTATCTCTCCCAACTCACATAAGCTGTTAACCATATATTTGATGGATTTTGATGGAGTAAACAGGTATACATCGGTAATATGCTGAACTGGTGTATAAAGGTTATAGGCTAAACTTGGATATATATATA
>BROF01002230.1:58988-72452 GCA_024346535.1 Eptatretus burgeri | reverse complement strand
CTCTCCTCCCCCCACTCTCTCTCCCTCCCCCCACTATCCCCTTCTCTCCCCATGGCCAGGAAGAGCTTCAAAGGGGTCCTATATTTGATGCATGCTTCGCATTGCTGGACTTTCCACAAGGTGTTCTCCGTAAAATTAAAATAAATCTGGAAAAGATAAACGTTTTTTTGAAAGAAATTACACTTTTGTGTGTTTGAAGCCATGCACAGCACCTGTGGCACAACTAACTCCACCCTCACCCTCCCTCTCCCCCCTCTGGCCAGTCCAGAAACAGCTATTAAAATGTGTTTCCCCTTTTAAAATATCAACTTTCTTCGGATTTTCTTCCCGTTTTTTTCAACCAAATCTTAAAACATCTTTGCGACTACGAAAAACAAAATCGAACTATAGTTATGATAAAGCTGTGAGAGCGTCTGAAAGCGTGAGCCTTACAAAAGAGCCCATGAAGCCAAAGGAGCTTACGCAAGAGCAAAGAAAATGGCGGCAATTTGATTTTGAAGCCCCGCCCAGATGCACAGACAGAGGTTCAGAGAGACAGAGACAGATGAAGAATATATATATATATATATATATATATATATATATATATATATATATATATATATATATACACACACACACACACACACACACACACACACACACACACACACACACACACACACACGATGATTTAATATTCTGGGAAACCAACCTGTCTATATTGGTGTCACAGATGTCTCCAACGAGATCGCTGTCAATGTCAGACTGCAAACAGAATAAAGAGATATTTTAAACGAAATAAATCATAATTGAAGCATTTCCAACTTCAGTGACAAAATAATTGTTTTGACTATTTGTTTTTGGTCCACCCTTCTTACCTTGTATTCACGTCATGGTGTGTCATCACACAATGCACCGGTGATGCATATACTTAAGTGGCGCTTAGGTATGTCATCATTCACACCACTTCTTGCAGTAAACATAAATGAACCCGATATTGCTTACTTCCCCCTTTTTGAATGTTAACGGCACGAAAGGCAAGCACCACAAGGGATGTAAATGTTATCTCAGATTCCAGGTGATGAGACAATGTTCAGTGTTTTAAATTTAAGATTACTTTAAATGGGAAATTGTATTTTTTTTAGAAATCTGCAATCACAAAGCGATTGCTGAGGGTAAGCCTCCCTCGACTGGGGGAGGCTTACCCTTTGTGATCGCTGATGATTTGCCCTTTGCCCGAAATCCAATGATGGCCATATTTTTTCAGACCACCATATGACCTTGACCTTCAAAATTTATGGATAGAAAGTAAATTAAGAAAATATGTCCCCATCTCCAGTCTATCCATAAAACTCACATCATGAAAATCGGAGCAAAATTATTCAAGTAATGATCATTTACAAAAATTGTGTTTTGTTAATGAGGTCACAATCTCCTGGTATGTCAAGGACTCAAATCAAATATCAGGTGCACAACTTCAGTGCATATGCACCATTATGATGCAAAAACTTGGAAGGCCAAGTGGTCTTTGAGATTCCGCATTGGGAACATAGAGTGATGACAAACAAAAAGTTTTTTTTTTTTTTCAGACCACCATTTGACCTTGATCTTTAACTTGGAGGGGTATGATGTAAATTAAGTGTAAATGCACCTTGTGTTGGTCTATGTGGTCTGGAGATTTGAAGTGTTGTTGAGAGTGCTGGAATTATATATATATATATATATATATATATATATATATATATATATATATATATATATATATATATATATATATATATGTGTATATATATATATATATATATATATATATATATATATATATATATATATGTATATATATGTGTATATATATATGTGTATATATATATATATATATATATCACAAGCAGGAGTACCCGGCAATGCAGGGCAACGTCGGTCCCTTTTCCCACCCTACCCTTTCTCCTGCCTCCTCCAACCCCACTGCCTGAAGGACAAATTCATCGATATGGCTGAAAGATGTGATGGTATCGATGTTTATCCTCATCACCATGTAATGAATGTGGGACGTGTTCAGTTTCAAAGTTTCTTGGAGAGTGCTTGCAAAGTGGCTTAAGCACTCAAAAAGCACTCCATGAGAAACTGTTGATAAGGAACAGCTGGCTTAGCAAGCACTAGCGAGCTGCTTGATAACTGAACACAACCTTGAACATCAATCTCAACAGCATGCAGTACATACAAAATGCTGACAAAAGGACATTTTTTATTATATTATTAAAGACATCAAATATTAATCATGAATATTTTTGTTGCAATGAAAACATACCTTGTTCAGTTTTAAAATGTACATCAACTCAGAGGTGATGTTGAGTGTACAAAGTGGACGTGGACATTTAATGCAACTTTAAAGTGTGCATGTACGTAATGTCTTGAAAGTGTACAGGAACATACAGTGACTATAGAAAGTGCACACCCCCTTTTAAAATTTTCACCTTTTGCTGCTGAAAACCTGGAATGAAATTACATTAAATCAGACTTTTTCCATCTTTATTTACACATCGTAACCCACAACTTGCAAGTGAAAAACAAATTCTACAAATTTCATAAAATTAATAAAAAGTACAAAACAATAATATCTTGGTTGGATAAGTGTCCACCTTGGTGGAATTCATAGTTGGTGGAAGCATCTTTGACAGCAATTATAGATGTGCGTCTGTTGGGATAGGTCTCTACCAACTTTGCACGGCTTGATTGGGCAATATTTGCCCATTCTTCTGGCCAAAACTGTTTAAACTTAGTCAAGTTGCGTGGGAAGCATTGATGAAATAATCAGAATCACTACAATTTAACACAGGTGAAGGATAATTAACTTGGTGTGTGATTTTGAAGGTGATTCGTTACACCTGAGATCATTTACAAGTGATATTAGCGGGGTGGACACTTATTCAACCAATATATCTTAGTTTTGTATTTTTAATTCATTTTCTGAAATTAGTTGAATTTGTTTTTCACATGGAGATTTTTGATCTCCCTGTGGTTATACATAATTCACCACTGTGGGTTACGATGTGTAAATAAAGATGGAAAAAGTCTGATTTAATGCAATTTAATTCCAGGTTGTAAGGCAACAAAAGGTGAAAATTTTGAAAGAGGGTGTAGACTTTCTCTAGGCACTGTCATAAATATATCTTGGGAAATTTCCCAGCATCCTGACTAATTCATTGTAGATGCAGGTATTTCATGACCAAGCCAATTTTAATGTTTACGAGACGACCCGTGAACCCCTTGGGTTCTCGTTGTGACAGCGGTTGATGAAAAAAATCATTTCAAGAAAAAAAAAGATAGCTCCAGCAAACTATACTGCTGAGGTTGTTTGCATTGATCAAGTACCCCCGAAGAGTACATGATTGAATCGGGAATTGATTTTTTAATAATTTTTTTTTGTTGCCCGATTTGAACAAAACTTGATACTGCACACCGCAGGCAAATGGTAGGTTGGGTGGCCCGAAAATTTTTGCGCTATCGTGTACCGTTTTGGTTGTATTTCGGGAACATACATATTTTCATAATACATACATACATACATGCAAACATACATACATACATACATGCAAGATGAGAGTTTTAGTAATATACAGATTTACTTCACATAATATTACATGTCCATCAGTTTGTTTATAAGTGTTGAAAAGTTGGGTGAAAACCAAAAGTTTTTTTTTTAATGAAATATCACTATTTTCTTTCCTCTGCCTTTGAGAATATTTTAGGGGCACCAGTTTGGGGGCACCAGGCTGGCCGAGGGAGAATATACGGGACTACCAGGTAGTGTGGATGACACCACTGCACCATCTACAGGTCCCTCTACTTCCATGTCCATTGGAGCCATGGTGGTGGCCATCCAGTGTATGCCCTTCTGGTTCTGGCAGCCTTGGTACTCCACGATGATTTAAAATTTCAGTGCTCTGCAATTTTGGTTTGAGGTGCGATCTTATTGCACCTCAGGTCCGAATCCAACTCCTTAACACCAATATTGTTGTTTCAATGGGTAAGCCTTCCAAGCAGGGTATGACAGTAATCCAAACATGATGTTATGAGAGCCTGAACCAAAGTTTCAATAATCTTCTGATTCAGGCAAGAGAGGATTTGGATAATGCTGTGCAAATGGAAGACAACATATTTGCAGATTTTAGCAATGTTTGGAAAAAAGGAAATTGTTGAATTGATGGTGACACCTAAGTTCGACACCAAAGTATCAGTGATCAAGTGATGATCCCCAAGTTGCATTACATGAAGTTGAAACTTTCTAAGGATGGATGAAAAGCCAAGGATCAGCATGTTACGTCTTGGCAACGTTGAGTTAAAGAAGTTCATAGGCATCCATTTTTTTTATTTTAGCAAGACAAATTAATTGTAGAAGACAGCACATGATCAGGGAGATCTATCTGGATGTCATCTGTGTAACAATCAAAATTTTAAAATGGTAAAATTGAAGTAAACAGATAGAGAGCAAAAGTGGACCAAGAACAGATCCCTTAAGAAAACCAGCAGATAGATGAATAGAGTCAGATGACTAAACAGCATACATACATACAAACACATCATACAGGGTATCCATAAAGTTATTTTGCATATTTAATATAACTTCTGATGTACACATGATGGAACAAACTGTTAAATGGCACCTGAAAGCATAATTCATCAAGTTTTGTTTATGTTAATGTTGTTATTGCTGCTGTTAAATCCACAGTTCCCTTGGGTTTCTTCAGTAGTTGACATTTTCCGATGAGGAAACTTCCACATCACTCAGTGGTAAAGTCAACCACCATAATTAATGCATTTGGTTGCCGAACTGGGACAATTAAATATTTCACATATCACCTTGTACCAGAAGTCCCTGCCAATATGCTTCGAATGTGTGAAGATTCTTGAGTTCCATCTTCCCAGACAAGTAGATCGGTAGATGTGGACCAATTGCTTGGCCACCTCGTCTGCCTGACCTGATTGGACTACATTTTATGGGGCGACGTAAAACTGTTGTTGACTCATCAAAACCACATTATTTGGATGAACTTATGGCTACGATCACAAATGCAATTCATGATATTACTCGGCAGCAACTGGAGAACGTCTTCAACAAGTTGGAAATTGGATTGAATGATGTGCTATGAAAGATGGTGGTTATGTTGAAGCCTAAAAAATTGAACTCTGGTTGAGTAAGTTATGCTTTTCTTATGCCATTTATAGTTTGTTTCTGTCATGTGTACATCAAAAGTTACAAAAGTTCAAAGTTGCACAAGGACTTTATGGACATCCTGTGCATTCATTACGCACATTTACACGTACATACATGTGTATGGATGAAAATGTTCATATTCACACAGAATTTTATCAAAAGTTAACTCAGAGATCATTTGCTTTACTCAGAGACTATTGGTTGCACAATGGTCTGAACAATTGCTTTAAAATGTTTGTCACCCCATTTTTTTTTAATTAAATGCACTATTAGTGTGTTCCACACATTATAATATCTTTTCCTTCATTTTTTTTGATTTACTGTTCTTGGAAAATGAAATCTGATCACTTGTGGACCAGGAGAAGAGATCAGCAAGGTACAGACCTGAGATGGATTGCTGACATAAGGACATGAATCACATGGGTCCCCCACCCCATCAGAATCAATATCCGTCTGAGGAGGGTTAGGAATTTGTGGACAGTTGTCCAAGATGTTGGGAATTCCTGCAGAGAAGAAAAACATCAGAATCAATTTTTACTCTTGCTGCAATATTGCCAATCAACTCCGGATGGGATTGGAGTTGCAATTGAAAGAAACTCGAGAACAACAAAAAAAAGAAACACTTTACCATCTCCATCCATATCTGTATCACATGCATCTCCCGCTCCATTGTCATCGGTGTCTTTCTGGTCATTATTTATCAGGTAGGGACAATTATCACAAGCATCTCCAAAACTGTCTTCATCAGAGTTCACCTGCATTGAGTTTGCAATGAGCCAGCAATTGTCCTGTGGTCAGAGAAGAACATGGAAGTACGTGGTATAAAAAGTGAATGTAAATGACCTCATGAAGCTCGATTATAAATGATTTAATGAAGCTCGTTTCATCATTACAGCAACTGGGTGACGATAAGTAAAACTATAAATAACTAGAATGGCACTTGGTAAAAGCACATACCTCTGCCAGACTGAACAATTTACATTTTGTATCCCACTTTATTTTTTTCGTATGCAGCCTATGGCTGCTTGGCTACATCATTCTATGGAGGCACAGCTGTGCCGCTGATGCTGTTTCTCGATACCAGTACACTGGTACTCGTTCCGGCAACCTTGGAAGGATGACAGGCTGAGTCAACCCACCTGTTGTTAATTTAACAGCTTGACAGGGACTTGAACTCAATACGCTAATATCTTAAGTTAGCCACCCTAACCATTAAGCAACACCAGGCTCTGTATCCCACTAGAAGGTCGGATCTGGATCCGGACCTGTACCAAAATGTAATTGTCTTTTTCTTGTCACTAACTAACTCATCCACCAAGTTTTGTCATAATCCATCCACAACATTTTTGAAATATCATGCTATGTATCGTTTTTGGCCACATATTTCAATGGTGAAGAATCAATTTTAAAAATGTAATGCATTCTCGTATCTGGATTCGGATCATCACCGAAATCCAATCAGTTTGTCCTTTCAACACACCCAACCTGCCAACTATATTTCATCTGAATCCGTCAATAACACTTTGAGATGTCTTGCTCACAGACAAACAAACAGACAGACAGACAGACAGACAGACCCTGGGTGGGCTAGATGAAAAGATTCAACATCAATGTGAGTAAGCCATTGGTGCTCCATAACCCGAGGTCTCTTTGGATTCGTTGGGCGCGAATTTGTTGTGTAAACAGGCACTTAGAGATTTGTACAAAGTGGTTAAAGGGAATAACCTGCATGTTTGTTACTCCATCGCCATCAGCATCTTCATCACACTGGTCTCCAACACCATTCTTATCAACATCCTCCTGGCCTGAGTTTGGAGTGAAGCGACAGTTGTCCTAAACGGAAAAAAGAAAAGTACTGCAAAATGTCAGCAAAATTCAAACTCATTGTTCGGCTTTGTCTATAAATTTTATACTTGTTTGACTTCAGTACTTCATCAGTGATCTTCAAAATGGGTATTAAGGTTACCACCCCAGGCTGGCATGGTGGCCAAGAAGTGTGCACACTAGCATTTAAGCTGCCTCGCCTGGGTTTGAATCTGGACCAACAGCAGCTATAAACTGTCGTCCTGGTGTTTCACAGGCAAGACAATTCGTCAATGTGTGCGCACCGTCCCTCAATCGGATGGACGTTAAACTGGGTGTCTCATCTGTTGGCAATAGTTGGTGGACATTAAAGATCCCATGGTATCCTTTGAGAAGAGCATCACCCCTGTTCAAATTTGTGGTCAGATTGCAGAGCAAAGTCAAATTTGTGGTCAGATTGCAGGCAATGACACGCTATGGCTGTGAAAAAAAAAAAAAAAAATCGGTTGTCAATTTATCCAGTAAAACTTTATCGGATGCCGAAATGTCTGTTCTAAAAAAAAGGTTGAAATTTCAGCATAACGCCTGAACGCATACCTGTGGCCCGGATTGTTACCAATGTGGATTCAACCATTACCAATGTACCGGCGGAGGAGACCATCATCATAAACCACGTTTCTCAGACCATTGGGGTCTTATTACACATGATCAAACCCAAACCTCATCTCTTGGTGCTAGAACTGAAGGCTATGAAAAGTCTGAGAAACAGGAACGATTTGATCTTTGCACCAGCAGACAAGGGCACAAGCAGTGATGGACAAGGAGGCATGCAATGATAAAATTACATCACCGCTCGATGACGGTAAAACATATCAAAAACTACCTGTTGATCCCACACTGAAGCAGCAACGGTCCTTGAACACAAGACTGTCCATGCTAAACCGAGCAGGTGGTTTGGGCAACCAGGATTACAATTCACTCCACTGCGCAACGGTTCAGCACCCAGACTATATGGTCTTCCCAAGATCCACAAAGAGAATGTCCCTCCGAGACTCATTGTCTCCTTTGTTATTGTCATCGTCTCCACCTTCTTGGGCAACTTGGGCAGGTATTTCCCAGCATTAGCTTTACAAATAAAATTGAAAAATAAAGTAAAATGGCCTTTTTGGAGATGGATGTTTAGCACAAGCCTGATGGCTACCTGAAGATGTCAGTTTACAGGTGACCAATTCTATGTTGGTGAAACTGGAAGGAATTTGAAACAAAGGTGAGATGAACATAATGGAGCAGTTAGGCTTATAAAGGTGACAGTCAGTCATAACGCATCATTTCCTGCAATCTGGCCACAAACCTGACTTCGATGGAACCCATGTCCTCGACACGACATCGAACAAATGACAGATTGTTCCTGAAGGCAAGGCAAGTCAAGAGCCGAGAGGGTGGTCTAACTGGGGAGACTATGGACATACCCATACAATATGTAAGATCATTCCTTTTCTTCAACAGCCTCATTTCCGATCACCGTTCGGATTCAGACCTGGTCACTCCACCTTGGGCATGTCACTTCTGTTCTCCCATCAATGGATGGAAGCTCTCCATATTAAACATGAGATCAGGGCCGTCTCTCTAGACATATCTCGAGCTTTTGAAACAGGTTGGCAGCCTGCCTTGCTCTACAAACTGTCTGCCTATGGAATCCAAGGCCAACTCCACTCTTGGATTACTGACTTCCTCAACTCTCATAGCCAGCATGTGGGTCTCAATGGAATTTTTTCTTCTACTCTCCATGTGAAGGCTAGAGTACCCCAAGGCAGTGTTCTTGATCCAGTCCTATTTCTGATATTCATCAATGATCTCTGACTCTCTGTAAAAGCCTCTTTATCTCTTTGTTGATGACTCCACTCTCTGCCGTTGCATCCCTCATCCTTGTGACAGACAGGTAAGAGCCTCTTCCCTCTCCTCAGTCATTGACAAAATGACAAACTGGTCAATATCTATCAATCTCTCTCTTCTCTCTTTGAAAGGACCATTCCGCAAATCCTCTAATCTACTTTCTCAATAACTGTTTTGAAGAGGTTCAGTCTCTCAATCTTCTGGGTCTCACGATCAGCCATAATCTCTCTTGGGCAAGCAACATTTCAAAGTTTGCCTCCAAAGCCAGATACCAGCTGAGCATCCTCCATCATGCAATGTCCTTCCTTGGCGCATCTGAGCTCCTATCCACCTACAAGACTTTCATCCACAGCTTGATGGAGTATTGTTCTCCCATCTGAGGTGGCTCCCCGACCTCACATCTTGCTCAGCTTGATGCCGTAGAACCCAAGGCTTTCAAGATCATTGGAATCTCTCACGATGAAGCTGAGTCTGTGAGCCGATCACTTCGTCACTTCGCCATCGCCGACAGGTTGGTGGTCCCTGTGTTTTTCCTCCTCATTTCTGGTCTTGCACCCTCTGCCCTCTCCGTAATCTCTGCCCCCCCCCCACGCACCAAGTATCTGCAGGATGCACGCGGTCCACTCGCAACTTCCTCCAAGTGAAACTGCCTAAATCCAGAACCACTGCTCACCTCCACTCATTTATTCCTCTCTTTTCCCACCTGTGGAAATACCTTCCATACTCTCTTCAATATTATTCTTCTCTCCCAATCTTCAAGACAACTGTTCACCACCATCTCAGGTCATCCCCCATCCAAAGCCATAATCTTTTCTACACTCGTTAAACCACCCCCACCCCTCCAAAAATTTTGCTTATGCATCCATCTGGTCCCCAAACCCTCATTGTTACATACAACACTTGTTTGTTCATCTCCATCTACCTTCTCCCTCTGCCCTGCTATTGGTGTTTCCCATTTCTCCTGCTGCTCCCTGTTATGTAGTGTCCTGGTCTGTTCTGTGGCGTCGATCTTCCACGAGCCGAGACCATGTATAAAAAAAATATTAAAAATACACATCTCTCACAAATGGAAAACTGGATGGTGTAAGCAACGAGACAAGGTGACCAAAAACAATGCTCGGTCCCCAACAGCACACCCACACATGCACAACACCTAAAGGAAACCCCACAAACCACACAACCTACATGCCTTCACGTCCAACCCGGACACAAAACCAGTCATGATCATGTCCCACAAACAAAAACAACAAGCACAAAAACCCACACCAACAACATCAAATCTTGAGTGAGTAATAAAAAGAGCAGAGCAGACCTTCAATGATGTAATTTGATGTTCATTGCTCAAGTTTTGGCAAAATAAAAACACTCCTCCAATGACCCTGCACACCGGCAAGTAACCGGACATGAGTGGTCACATCGGGAATAAAAAGCGGACTTGTGCTGAGACGCGGGGTCTATTTTCCTGAGAAAGCTCGCCAGGAAGAGGGTGAAATGTCACCAGAGACTGGGTTTGCTCCAACTAGTCCATGGGCCCAGGCATATATCGGTACCATCTGAGGAAACCAAACTTTAGGGCTACTAAGTTATTGGTAGGGACTATATGATTATTTCAATATGTGATAACCGTTCCAGAAGAGCAGCTTAGTGTATGTATTTTGCATTTTTACCATTTTACCATTCTGAGATATTGACGTTTTGGGGGAAAAAAATAAAAAATAAAATAAAAAAAATCAAGGACCACTGGGAGGAAGTGGCAGAGCTGAAGTCCACGCAGGAGGAAGCAGACACCTGGATGCTTCTGCATGCTCTGCATGCAGCACAGGCTGGGTACAAGGCTGTGGTGATCACTTGCGAAGATACAGATGTCCTCGTGCTGTGTCTTGCCTTCAATAAGGACATCCCATGCCCCGTGTATCAGAAGTGTGGTACGCAAACCCGCACACGGTTCCTAGACATTGACAAGCTTGCTAGATCGATGGGAGACAGTGTCTGTGATGCCCTGGTTGGACTGCACGTGTTCTCCGGTTGTGATACAGTCAGCGCCTTTGCAGGCCGGGGAAAGATGGGCGCCTTGAAGCAAATGAAGTCGGATAAGACCTACCAAGAGGCCTTCAGTCAGCTCGGTCATTCATGGCAAGTATCCACCGAGCTCTTTCAGAAGCTGCAAGTGGTCACCTGCCACATGTACGTGCCGTCTCCTGTGGTGTCCGGTGAGCAGTGAGGCACATAGTCTCGTGAGGGTTGCCGTAACTCTGTTTATTGCGTATCCGGATGTGCACCACTGTAGACTACCACATGCCTCTAGCGGCACGAACACCTATATGCCTTGTGGACACGTGACTACCAAAACCACTCCTCCACACCCCCACAATGCTCCCCGCATTGTGCCTTGCCCGCGTATGCCAATACACCACATTCCTCCCTCCTAAAAACATGATTATAAAATGACAATCATAATGATAAGCATAATAGGCAAAACATACTACGGCACAAAAGAAAATGGGCTTCATCTGCACAACCTGTCACAATAATGCCGTCGATATAATCTGGCCCACAATACAGCCCTCTATCCTCATCACAACATATATCGTGTTGGCGCGAGCGAGTTGAAACCCAAATGTAGTGGACAAGTGCTCAAGTACTGAGTCGCACGACGAACCCAATGATGTTTGCAGACGACACTAACCATGGCCGTTTTAAAGATATAAAGAAGCAAGTCAGGGAGCACAGTATCACTATGCAGTAGAAGCGCCCCCAGGGCGGCCCATGCTTACATGCCATCCGGCGAGGTCGCGGTGACACGCCGAGACGAATCTCCCGCGCCCCTAGGCCGACAAGCTTTGTTTGTCAAAGCTAGCCAAGCTTGTCCGTCCTTGCTCGTATGACAAGCTCGCTCGTCCCCCCACGGACAGAAACAGGTAAACACGCTGAGTCTGCCAGACATGAGGGTGCCGCCGCTGGCACGGAGCAGCGGGTGGGGCGGCCTTGGGAAGATAACGGCCCGGCCCCCATGCGAGAGTAACGGGAGGGGTGACGCTGAACAGCGAACCGCCCCCCCCCCCCCATCGACTCGAACCAAGCAATCAGTCGGCTCTATTACCAGCCGTCCCACACCAAAACCGCGCACCAAATCCAGTCGAGAAAACCATGCATGTCCACACGGACGATCAGCACACACTGCATCCACAGCCATGTCATAAAGTAGCAAGAACATCGTCTGCGCAGATGCAAATTTCCCTTCACATACAGCGCGTTCCCCCAGTATAATTCCCACACATGAGATGGCAGCGAACCGCGGACTGTTCTCGAAGCCGGAGATCAGAAAGACCTCTTTATTCGCAACGATCGTCCGCAAATTCTTCACATCATATTGATCATATTGGCCATCATATTGATCGATCTCAACCAAACACATTATGCTCACACACGGACTGTCGGCATTTGCTTTAACAACGCCAAGCTGAATCACTCGTGCTGCGAGAATCAAATACACAACAATTAGCAATTTATGAACCACATTGCGCGTACGCCTCTTGAAGGCCATGACGTTGAGGCGACTTGCTTTCCGGTCTCCATCTGAACGTCGCAGAGGCCACCGTCGATATTCGCGTCCCACGAACTTCTTGAATGCGACCGGCTCGCTCCAATCCTCCGTTGAAATCGCCTCAACGACACAGGTGTGCACTGTATCATGAGCGCAGTGGAAGTGCGAGAGTCCGTCGCAGCTGGCCTGGCCCCCGTTGCTCCGGAACCGTATATCGTAGTTTCCGGAATGAATGACCAGAAACCCATGTTGCATCGTCGCGGCTCCTGCCGCTGGAACCTCGCCCTCGGGTCTCGAGGGAGGCACAGGTCCAAACGGAGGTATGTTCCCCAAAGGAGGCACAGGTGCACCTGGAGGTACGAACTCCGAAACAGGAACCTCCTCCTCCTCCCGCCGAAACTCTAATCGGCCCGGCACGGGACGCCCAAGGCCACTGGCTGGCACCATCCAGTCTAGCCTGAGGCTAGCCAGCCAGTCCCGGCCCAAAAGGGCGGGCCCCTCCCCTCATACCACAAACAATGAGTTGGGCGCTTTGACCTTGGTAGACCACCGAGACGTCTGTCAGAGCAAGTGGTGCAATCGCTTCGCCGGTGTACGTGTACAGCGAAAAGGTCGTCTTGACCAGGTGAATACCGCGGAGGTCACGAGCGGTCCGTTCGCCCATGACCGACACTGCGGCCCCGGTATCAACTTGAAACATGACCGGTGCCCCATTCACCTCGACCTCCACTGTCATTGGTCTTGTCACCTCCGGACCAATTGAAAACAGGCTCAACATTGGTTGCATTTCCTGTTCCGGGCCGCCGGGATCGCTATGCCCAGGCTGCAGGACTCGACCCGGGGCGTAAAAGTGTACGCCATGCACAAAACACCGTACCGGCAGTAAGTCTCGCCCCGGGACGTAGGGGTCACTTCGCACACCGCCATTCATGACCGTTATGATAGCCAATGACACTCGGCACACACACCGTAGATGTCCCTGAGTGTTCAGGCCACCGTCCGACTGACTGCGTTGCAACGTTCGGTC
>BROF01002230.1:36827-49989 GCA_024346535.1 Eptatretus burgeri | reverse complement strand
CCCTTTCCCCCTCCACATCCTCTCTCTCTCTCCCCCTCCCCCACCCCTATTTAACATTTCCATCAGCGAAGGGACAGGTGGTATTTGCTCGTCAATCACAGCAATAAACACAATGAAATTTTTAATTATCAGCCGAAAATGAAAATGAAGGTAAGGTCAATTACCAGACTTTTATAATAAATTATCAGTTCTAACTTTGTTATTTTCAGATATAACTGTGGAGATATGGTGAAAATAAAAAAATTAATCTTGAGAATAAAGGACACAGGCGGGGTCTGCGAGAGGCTTTTTTGATTGGTCGTGATGACGTAATATGCTGTAATATTTTGTCCAAGTACTGCTGAACTGAAGGATTTTGGAAGTGCCAATGAGGAAATTTGTGTTCTGCAGTGTAAAAGAATATAATTTAATTGAAATAAAGCAAAGCATTTAAAAGTTGCAGAAAAAAATTCAGAAGTTTACTGCTGTTGATCCATCCATCCATTGGGACCATACTCTGCGCAGAGCATCAAGGCTGCCAAAGCAGTCTCGAACAGGTGAATGTACGTTTGTTTGTGGGTTTGTTTGTCGAACTACTCCTAAAGTTCTGGGCCAATTACATCCAAACTTGCTACAGAGGATCAGCATAACCCCAATTAATGCATCAGGGTGTGTTTATCTTTGCTGGTGGTCTTGGGGGAGTGAGGGGGATTGAAATTCTGCATGTAAATGTGTATCATGTAGTGCTGCCTCCAGGTGGTGGAGGGTATTCACCATTTCTCCACTATTTACAGTGCAGTATTCCTGTCCCCACGTTTTCCAGTGCAGTGAAGTGTTTTGAATTATAAGCAGGATGTATGTTTTTGCTTCGTGCACGTAACCTGGGTTATTTATTTTTCCTATGCAGAGCTGTCACTTGCCTATACACCGCCTAAATAAAGTTATGCGTCAGAAGAACGTGTTGCATCCTAAGAACAACATCGCCCATAGAGCAGGTACTCGGCTGGCGATACAAAAGCATGGTTCTGTCATAATGGTGGCTGAATTTATGGCTGCCACCTCAAACGGATGTGACTGGTTTGGCACGACTTATACAAGTGCAATTTCCATTTGCACATCGTCAGTTTTAAGCCAATATTCTCTCTCAGGTGAATTTGACAAAATGCAGAAGAGAGTTCCCATTTTTTTTATCAATAACTGCAATGGCACTCGAAAGCAAATACAGCCAACCTATGAAAGCTTTAGAATGATCTATCCGGCTATACTACATAACAATGAGCACAGATATACAAGGGGGTAATTTTGGTGCCGATACTTTGGAACTTGCAAAAAATGTATTTGGGCAATACTGTCTTTTGATTGACGATATACAACTTAATTAATAGGAAGATAAATTCATGAGCAATGTTACACAAAAGCAATTCAGCTCTGTGATGAAAATATGCGATACGAAGGGTTATTAAACTCTGATGAAAAAATGGTAATGTTTGTTTAAAAAAAAAAATTGCTGCAATGGAACAAAATATTATTGGGCATTTTAAGAATTTTTTTGACCGATGAAGGTTACAGATCTCAAATTATTATGAATAAACTAACAACTCTCAGCAACAGATCAACTGTAGCTACAACCACCTGAGAAGTAGGAAAATCGAAGCTGGTCAGCCACCTGGATCTTAATACAGTTACATCTTGCATCCTTGCTCAATTCTCACCTAATCCTTGCGACTTCTTGGAAGGGTCTTGATGTCCTTGCTTCACCAGACACAATAATGATATTATGATCAGAGGGTCCGTTCTGAATCTGGTTGGTCGGTGGTTTGATTCCAACCTTGGCCGAGTGATTGGCATCCCGGTCAACCCAGGATGCCTGGGTTGGCATCCTGATCTCATTTGAAGGGGAGATGTTTCTCCTTATCACCATGCTGACTGTAGAATGAAAAGTGACCTCAAGAGATGGTGCAGCAGGTGCCCAGTGTAACCCGGAAGTTATGTCACTTTCCCGCAAGGCCACCGGCTATGTTTGTCTGAAGTAAAGTCCTGGGTTATCTGGTATGTTTCTGTCTGCATGTAAGTGTGTTAGTTGTGTGACAGCTCCTCTATGAGTCTTAAACTCTGTAAAATAAATAAATGCAAGGGTGACATAAATTTTTTATCGATTGACAATATTGACTGAGATATTGCCCCCAACTTGTACTGATGCTCCACAATGCTGCACTATAGACGTTGCATATGACTGACACCAAAGTCGTCCATTGCTGAACAAACGATGATTGATTGTTGCCAAACAATTTGAACTTCAATTCATCTGTAAAACGCACGCACTTCCAATTTCTTTCATTCCACCGCTTGTAATCTGATGTCCATTTAAGCCTTCGGGTATTTTGAAAACTTCTTTTCAAACAGTTTTTGTAGCACGTGTTCATCAAAACCAAATAAAGCGAATGCACGCCTGCAAGGTGACATTGA
Organism: Eptatretus burgeri; assembly: GCA_024346535.1. Lineage (NCBI taxonomy): Eukaryota > Metazoa > Chordata > Myxini > Myxiniformes > Myxinidae > Eptatretus > Eptatretus burgeri. Next base: position 47,544 of record BROF01002230.1, on the reverse strand, counting down.
CACCCGTATTTTAAAAGATTGTTGACAAGATCTGTACTCGACTGTCATCCAACATGTGAACACACTGTGAAATATTTAATGAGAAGTTGATTTGGATCTGAAATCTTTACGAACCAACTGAGAACTTTCAGCAACAGATCACCTCAAGCTGAAGAAAAAAAAAACACAATCCGGTCAGCCCATTGGATCTGTTAGTCCATGGGCCCAGGCATATATCGGTACCATCTGAGGAAACCAAACTTTAGGGCTACTAAGTTATTGGTTGGGACTATATGATTATTTCAATATGTGATAACCGTTCCAGAAGAGCAGCTCAGTGTATGTATTTTGCATTTTTACTATTTTACCATTCTGAGATATTGACGTTTTGGGGGAAAAAATAAAAAAAAAATCAAATAAAACCAAGGACCACTGGGAGGAAGTGGCAGAGCTGAAGTCCACACAGGAGGAAGCAGACACCTGGATGCTTCTGCATGCTCTGCATGCAGCACAGGCTGGGTACAAGGCTGTGGTGATCACTGCCGAAGATACAGATGTCCTCGTGTTGTGTCTTGCCTTCAATAAGGACATCCCATGCCCCGTGTATCACAAGTGTGGTACGCAAACCCACACACGGTTCCTAGACATTGACAAGCTTGCTAGAGCGATGGGATACAGTGTATGTGATGCCCTGGTTGGACTGCATGTGTTCTCTGGTTGTGATACAGTCAGCGCCTTTGCAGGCCGGGGAAAGATGGGCGCCTTGAAGCAAATGAAGTCGGATAAGACCTACCAAGAGGCCTTCAGTCAGCTCGGTCATTCATGGCAAGTATCCACCGAGCTCTTTCAGAAGTTGCAAGAGGTCACCTACCACATGTACGTGCCGTCTACCAACACCACGAAAGTCAATGAACTCCGACATCAACTCTTCTGTGCCAGACGGGGAGAGATAGAGTCCAGTCAGCTTCCACCATGTGAAGACTGCCTCTTCATGCACGTCCTCCATGCAAACTACCAGGTTGCTATTTGGAGGCGCTGTCTGCAATGCCAACCCTATGTTCCAAGTCCCAAGGGTTGTGGATGGACCACTGATGATGATGGGAAGCTGGCCATCGAGTGTATGCAGGGTTCTCCAGCACCGGATGCAGTGTTGCAACTGCTTTCCTGCAAGTGTGGACGGTCGTGCAAACTCCCAGACTGCACGTGCCTTGCCAAGAGCCTGAAGTGCACTGACATGTGCAAGTTGTGAACCTGCAGCAACCAGCCCGCTGATGTCGAGGAAGAGGTTGTAGACCTCAAGGACTCTGATGCTGATAACAGTGATGAAGACTAGACTACTGATCCATGGTGTGAATGTTTTGGCACAATCACAAGGACATTCATGGCAACAAATATGCATGAGTAAAACATAGTACATAAACATGCCACAGTAGCGTGGTGAAATTTGGGTTATCCGTAAATTTCACATTTTGGACGCTTGTTGGAACTTGGGTAGGGGAAGGGCAATTCCTTTAACTGTGGTAAAAACTTGTAAAATGTTCATAAATGTTCTCCTCATACAACATGTGCATGTTGTAGGCTACTGCGGTTCAGTAGCACTACCCAGGGAACTTGTATGACAATATTATAAATTAAAATGTACTGAAAATCACTAATCAGCAACATTTTGAAAGGCCCTATTGTTCACCCCTTTCTGCCATAAAACAAATTCTGCCTTCAGGAATGACAGAAAGGATTATTTGGATGGTATAAATAAAGCATTTCAGACATGTATTTGTGGTTTGCAGTTCATTCTGGCCCCATGTGGAAACAGCAATTGCATCATTAGTGAATGTTTCTGAGTTTGCCTTTTCGCTTTCATTATGCGGAGGGTGGGTACATTCCAGAGATGATAACTACCAATAAGCTGCCAGTCTGCAATGGTTATCACATCAAAATATGATACACATATACATATATATATATATATATATATATATATATATATATATATATATATATATATATATATATACACCAATTCAAAAATCATAACTAGGATTGGTTTCCTTAGATGGCACCGACCAGTGGAATTTCTGGCCTGGTCCCATGGACTATACTTATCATCCTAAAATATACAATTTGGTGTCTGTCTGTCTGACCATGATACATTCGGTCATTACTTGTCCAATCTCAACTTGCCAGGGGGATTAAAAGTCACATGACTGAGGTTGTATCCACTTCGCTTGCCCCCATCCCCAAGGGGATTTTCCGCCTTGGACAAACGCTGTGTTAAGTTGTATAAATAGCTTATCGTGACCTTTTTACAAGGCCGGTTCAAATCACAAAAGTAACAACAATAATAATAATGATTACAAAACAATATTAATGCTTATTATAAAGCAATATTAATACTAATAATATCCGCCCTCCACAAGGGTTTTTTTCATCCTTGGGCAAACATCATGTTAACTTGTACAAATAGCTTATCATGGCGTTTCATGGGGACACCCCAACCAGAAGTTAAAAAAAATAATTATAAACCACAAACCCATATGATTTCCTTTTTGAAGTCACCACTGTTGTTAATGATAATAATTACAGTATAAAAATAGAAACAGTAATAATAATAAGGATAATAACATGATCCCCTCTGCCAATCCCATAGGGAGTGGTGTGTTCAGTTACCAAGAAGCAAGCTAGCGCTTGCCAAACCAGGAGTTCTTTATCAACAGTTTCAAAAGGAGTATTTGCTTGAGTGCTTCAGCCACTTGGTGAGCACTCTGGAAAGAACTTAGTAACTGAACACACCTCGGGTGTACTAGTTACTTTAATTTGCAGAATAGATCTAGTTACTTTTTGGTTGGATGTGCCATATATATATATATATATATATATATATATATATATATATATATATATATATATATATATATATATATATATATATATATATATATATATATATATATATATATATATATATATATAATGTCCATTAGATATGAAGAAAGTTTCCCTAACACTTCAATTACCTGTGTGAATAGTTACCTTTTGGCAGGTATGTGAACTGCAAGGCAAGGCCTCATCAGGAACGCTGTCGATATCAGTGTCAGGTCCACAGATGTAGCCATCTCCGGCCCAGCCAACATTGCACTGCAAAGATTTTACATCACAACGTGTTCCTTTTCACACACTTATCAGCGTAACCTTTCTCAGTAACGCTCGGTACATGCATTACGATGACACGCAAATAGTTACGGCCATCCATGATAATTTGCATGTTTCAAGACTCATGAGTATCTATCTATTCAATACCATAAATTCACTGAAAATGCATCCCAATAATTGATGCCAATGTAGTGGTTACATCCCTTTAACTGGAGAAGCGTTAAACCTGCAGCTCTTAGTAATCTTTGGCAGAGGTTTAAACCACCTGACTACTTTATCACCATATAATGTGCACAAGTATTATTTAACCAGGAATTCGATTCGGCTGCCCCAGTCCAGCCATTGATGTTAACATTTTCAAACTTCTCTTAAGCTAATGGTAGCTCGATCAGCGTGGGATGAAAAGGTCAAAAAGTAGTCTTTGCGGCAATCACCCGTACGAGGAATAGGGATTTCAACCAAAGGCGATTGACACTTCCTTTTTGGTTATATTGCATACATACATGTATCAAGGCCGTCCCCAAAGTTTCCTTTGAAGTTTGTCATCCTGAAATAAAAGGTCAACTGTCGTGATTTTTGGATGGCCAGATGCAGATAAACAACAGTGCCATTGCCCCTGCCCCTGCCTCTCTCTCCTCTTCTTGTTTGTTCATTCCCTTGTTTGTTATGCCATCTACATATAATCTGTACATGAATGATGTCATAAATAGAATCATTTGACCAGTAAGCAAAAGTTGTGTCCAAAATATGAGAAATGGATGGACCGAGGTTGGAGGGGGGGCAGGTCAGGTCAGGTATGGGAGCATGCGCCAGAGCAGCAAGTCGCTGCATCCACTTTACTCCAGGGGCATCGATCTGGCCATCCCCCAAGCAGATGCCTGACCCATCCCAATCTCCTTGAGATTCCGATCAACCTGCTGCAACCATGAGGCACGTGGCCGGCCCATTGGCCCCCTCCGCTCAGGAGACTCCCTCGCTGAGAGAATCTGGTGAGCAGGATCAGCATAAGGAAAATGAGCCACATGTCCATACAGCCGCAGCTGAAGCTCACGGACTATGCAGGCAACAAATCTCATTTGAGTCCCTCTCAGCAACCTCTTGTTGGACACAAAGTCCGACCAGCGATAGCCAAGGATTCTCCGAAGAGACCTGGTACCAAAGGAATAAAGTCTCCGTCTCAGATCCTTGGTCAGAATCCAGGTCTCACATCCATAGAGCAAGACTGGAAGCACCAAGGACCTGAAGACTCAGACTTTCGTCCTCCTGCACAGGTTCTGACAGCGTCACACCCCATTATCCAATGAATCCATGAATCCCCAGGCCCGACACAGACGTCTATTGACCTCTGACTCACAGCCGGCAGAGACATGAATATCACTGCCAAGGTAAGTGAATCTCTCCAAGACCTCAACATCCTCACCACAAACAGGCACAGACAGGACAGCAGCATCCAGGATGTCATTGAAAGCCTGGATCTTAGTTTAGACCCAGGAAACCGTAATCCCAATGGCTCCGACTCCCCATTCAGCACCTGGAGGGCCCCCAAAAGGATATCTAAAGTCTCCGCAAAGATGACTGCATCATCTGCGAAATCAAGGTCAGAGATCTTGAAATTCCCAAACGATGCACCGCAGCTTGATCTCTCCAACATCCTCCCTAGAATCCAGTCCATACAAGTGCTGAAAAGTGTGGGGGCCACCCCTGACGAATTCCAGTAACAACTGAAAATAAGTCAGAGATGGTACCACCACATCTCACAGCACTCTCAGTACCAGAGTAGAGTTCAGACATTAGATCGATCAGTTTTGGTGGCACCCCACGAAGACCTAGAACCCTCCAGAGGACATCCCGATTCACTGAATCGAACGCTTTACAGAGATCAACATAGGCTGCAAGCAGCCCCTGCCGAAACTCTCGTCTGCGTTCGGTGAGGACCCGAAGAGCAAGGATACGGTCAATCGTTGACCTCTTTGGTGTAAAGTCTGACTGCTCTGGACGCTGGTGCTCAAGCAGATGGTGGCGAACCCTATCAATAATTATCCGAGCAAAGACTTTGCCCGGCACTGAGAGCAGCGTCACCCCTCGGTAGTTGTTGCAGTCCTGGCGATCACTCTTCCCCTTCCAGAGAGAGACAACAAGGCCCCTCTTCCATTCAGTTGGGATGATGCCTGTGTTCCAGGCAGAGCACAAAACTGCATGCAACGACACGAGTGCAGCATTTCCACCAGCCTTGAGAAGTTCAGCATGGATGCCACAGATCCCTGGAGCTTTACCCCATTTCAACCGGTTCACCGCAGCCTGCGTTTCCACAAGCGAAGGTGGACCAAAGTTGATTGAAGGGACAGCAACAGGGATTGTAACACCCCTGACATCCAACTCGACAGCTGGTGGATCAGCCTGATACAACCGCTCAAAGTAACCGGCCCAGCGGGCCTTCAGTTCAGACTCCTCTGTCAACAGCCTACCACCCTCTGCTCTAACTGCAGTGCTCCGAGGGATGGGCTTGGATGAACGCAATGCGTGAATTCCCCTGCAAGCAGGATGAGAATCCCTTGACCACAGGTGATGCTCTACCCCCTCACAGATTCCTCGCACATAGGCCTCTTTGTCCACCCTAAGTGCACGTACAGTTTTATGCCTCAGCTCCCTGAACAGCTCAGCTCTGCCATTCAGCCTGGCCCTGCGACTCTGGTCAATGGTATCCAGTGTCTCTTGAGAGACAAAATTCTTCGTTCCCCTGCGGTGAGTTCCAAGACATCCACCGGCAACATCAAGGACGGTGGTCTTGAAGGCACTCCACAACTCTTCAGGACCTCCCAAAGCACCCAGACTCCTCAAATCTCCACTCAGCCTGTTCGCAAGCTCCTCAGCTACTCTCTCATCCTTGAGCTTGCCAACATCCAGCCGAGGCTGGGATGGTACCATTCTCCTGGATTTAAGGTGCAACTTCAGAGTTGCTACAACAAGCCTGTGGTCAGTATTGTGGAACTGAGCACTCTGGTAGACCCTGCAGTTCTGGATCATCCTCCAGTGACCATCAACAAGGACATGGTCAATCTCCTTTGCCACACCGCTAGCGTTCGAATACCAAGTCCAGTGATGAGCTTGTGGGCGCTGAAACCATGAACCAGCCACGCTAAGTCAATGACGTCTTGCAAAGTCAAGGAACTTAGTGCTATTCTGGTTCACAGTTCCAGACCCATGGGGACCAACACACACCTCATAACCATCCCTATCAGTTCCAGTCGATGCATTGAAATCCCCCAAGACTGGAAGTGTATCTCGTCTGGGACAATGATCAACCACAGACTCGAGCGTGGCGTAGAATGCATCCTTCACGGTGAGATCACTCGCCTCAGTCGGAGCATTAACAGAGACCAGGGAAATGACACACAAGGAGTGACAAATCCTTAGTCTCATAATACGCTCATTGGCCGGTGTTACCTCAATCATCATTGGAGTCAGCTTATTGGACACAGCTACAGCAACTCCTTGGGCATGGTAACCATCAGAGCGACCAAACCAATAGTAGGTGTAACCATCCACCATTATCTCGCCACAATCCGGTCTCCGATTCTCAGAGAGAGCTGCAATCCCGATGTCCAAACACTTGTGGTCAGATGATAACAGAGACAGGTGATCATCCTCTCTTAGGGATAGCACATTCCAGGCACCCACCCAAAGGGACCGCCTCAGGTTAACCCAAGGAGACCGCCGTCTGGTGGACGACACCTTAGCACCACTCCGACACACTCTCCCGCAATCTGACCCGGGAATGTTACCCCATGGTTTCCCTCCTATCATCAAAGATTGGGGGTCCCGAAGGCTTTGCCACAATCCCGTTATCGGGTGAGTTGCCCTGCGAAGGGAAGCTGCACAGGAGGTACTCCCACGGAGTGGGTTTTCAGATTTCTTTACGTTTTTGTATTTTGCGGAATGAACAGTTTTACAGTGGCCAGAGTGCAAATCCTGCCACCAACCTCCTCATAAAAAAGTAACCCAACTGCAGGAGGACATCCACAGACACAGTTGGGCACTAGATATGGATGGCAGTTGGCTCACAAGGAGCTCCTCCGCCCTTTGACAGGTTTTGTTTTTAATCCTGCTGGGTGTCCATATCCAAACACCCTCCTCACCAAAAAACCTGGTGGAGGAGACGGTTTAGTCACCGACAACCCGACCATGGAACAGGTTAGTACAGGTTTACATGATACCTGTAACAAGTCACAGATCTAATCTGGCCTGACCTGACCTGGGGGGCAGAGAGGGGGCTTTATTTGATAAAGAGTACTGAGCCATTGTGCACTAGTATTCTGCAGGGTATAGTGCATCAGTGGCACAACGTAGATGATGCAACCAGCAGCTAGGTGCTTCACACGTTATAATTAGACTGCTTTCTTGTACATTTATGTCATTATTTGTACATTCTATAAAAATGCCTGTTAGTCTTTGAAGTCCGCATGTATTATCAACCATGAAAATGATGGCAGGATAGCCCACAGGTACGTACACTGACCTCGATACTGTCTAACCTGGATTTGAATCTGGATGCAGTTATAAACTGTCATTGCGGTGCTTCATATACAGGGTGAGGAATCAATGTGTGTGCCGTCCCTCGGCTGGACGTTAAACTGGGGGTATCTCGTCTGCCAGCATTTGTTGGTGATATCCTTTGCGAAGTGGAGGCGAGGTGTCGCTAGCATTATGAACACATTCCACATTTCTGCTCTAACCTACAGGGGGCTGCATCAGTGGCACAGCTGCACTCCTCAGCAAACGATGCTATCTGCAGCCATGTGCTGCATACGAATTAAAAAAGAAGAATCAACCTCGAGCAATTTCTTACTGTAAATAAAAAAACAAACAGTAGTTTAACACCTTTATCACATGTAAAGCCACTTTGTGTTCATGCAAAAGGGGTTTTGTGAAGATTCCACCAAAACTGTGATGTAATATCATGAAAATGAGAAACTTTTGCGAACAAATCCTTCTCAATACTACCCAGGGAACCTCACAGTGCATGAAATGTCTCCATTCCTTTGAACCACACAAAAAGCATTGGCATGGCAGGGGTTGCGCAGGCCATTGGGGCAGGTATGGAGGAGCCGACAGCCAGTTGTCTGGTTCCCGGAGTAGCCATCTTGGCACGAACCACAGTGGAACGAACCCTAATGGAAGTGACGACGAATAGTCAACAAGGTGTCATAAAGTTTGCATAAGCAGAATTCACTTGGATAGTTATTTAAACCAGCACTTGTGTACAATATGCAGTTCCTTTCCTGCAATGTATAAGTGGACAACAAGGGAATTACACTGACAAATCATTTGGCTCATTTTACTGCACTATACATCTCACCTCAGAATATACATCTATATACATTATGCATGTCAAATACACAAAGAAAAATACCACTTTATAAAATTTATGAATTAAAGTTGAAAAGGCAAATAAAGACAAAGATTGAGAGCAAGTTAGTGGGGGGGGGGGGCGGGGGGGTGTATGAAGCAGACAAACATGAAGACACCATTTGGTCCAACATGGTCAAAGGCATGATGATGTTGTTGAATCCTCCATCCTTTTCTTTCATGTATTTCTATTGAGATTCTGAATTATGCAATTCAATTCCTAATACGGGATGCATCAGATGACCAGCACATGCCAGGTTTTATTGACGAAAGGAACAACACTGACTGCCCTAGATGTGACATGACAGTGAGATGTCATGCACATAAATTATGCTGACAAATCACCTCTAAGTTAGGGTGGCGTCTGTGTGGCACTCATGTCTATGAAGACTGAGATTTAATGGTAATTAATAAATGAAAGCAAAGCCGCCAATCCTGATTTTGCCCTTGTTATGGGCTCATCAGGATGACATGCTGCCAGATTGTTTATTTGTGAACATCCCAAGCTGGTTAATAAATAAAGATTGAACACTCTAACTTGACGAAGCAGCAATGGACAGATCGAGTCACATCCAAACAAATGTAGCATGACCTGTCGGCAACAAGTGTTGTCTGCCACATGAGCACATTATCTCTGCCTTGCTGATCACCAGTTAGGAGGTGGGATTGCAATCAGGAATGATAAATAAAAGGAAAGGAGCAACACTGACCCGAGATATGACATGACAGTGAGCGTACCTACACAAGGTAAGCCTTTTGCCATTTCATTGGGTAGAAAAGCATGGGAGGAGTTAATTTATATAATCCCAGGCACCTGGGGTAACTGATCAGGTGAGAGCCGAGTGGTTTTTCCCTCCAATTACAGATGAGAGATGTGATTGGGTGTTGTTATTTGTATGCTAGCTGCTATTGGCACTGTATGTGGTGCATGCTTGGGAGCCTCGGTGGTGCGTTTCCGTCTACTCTGTCTACTCTGTCACTGATGACTTGTCAACAAGTGACAAAACAGGTCCGATGGCTGAAGGAAGTGTATAGCATTGGGATTCTCATGTATTGTCTCATGTACCACCTGGTGGTGGTGGCAGAGGGCATTACAATTTCCTTTTTTACCTGGGCAACACTGAGGTTAAAGCACTCTGCATGGTTAAATTTGTCATCCTTCCCTTCTCCCCTCCTCCTCCAACCAAAATTGAGGGGCCTGTCAACGCCTGTCATCATGTGTGAGACATTTCTAGCAGAAAGGGACATCAGGACGAATGGGGGGGGGGCAAATGGGGGAAGCGTGACGTGAGGACAGGGAGGGGGTAAGGTTAGAGTAATCTATATGCATGGGTAAATTTGTCTTCCTTTCCTTCTCCTTCCAGCTCAAAATATTTGGCAAACACGATAACTAATTGGTCCATCAGAGAAGCGACAGGTCGGCTCTGCTGATCATGTCATAAATGGAATGAGGGAAGGAACAAAAACGAGTATTAATTCATTAACAATCGAGAGAATATTATTTGTTTACCTGTGTATTGATGCAGATGGAGTTTGGAACACATCCACCATTCCTGCCGTCATCACATTCATCGATATCGGTACACACCTACACACACACACACACACACACACACACACACACACACACACACACACACACACACACACACACACACACACACGTTGGAAAAGGAGATCGTCCTCCAATCCAGAATGAATTCCATACATGAGGCATGGGGACAAAAGGTAAGGGTGAGTGGTTCAGGAACAAGCTGAGAAAAACAAAATTTGCTACAAGGATGGAGAGAGACCACTTTGATAAATTTGAGAAGGTTGTTTCAACAATTAAAAGATATCTAGATAAAGATAGAATGGAATAAACTACATCTTCGGCAAGGAAACAAGTGGAAAGAGAGATCAGAGTGAGGGGAACGAAGTACTTGCTTGAAGGTGAAGAAAGAGAGAGCAGAGATTTGGCCGATATGGCCCAAGAGGAAGATTTGGTATTACAACAAGATGGGGAGCCAAACTCTGACATCGAGCCAATCCAAAGGTCAGCATGAGGGGAGCTGAAAGGCGGCGAGAGGGGAGCTGGATGGTGGCGAGAGGGGAGCTGGAAGGCGGTGTGAGGGGAACTGGAAGGTGGCGCGAGGGGAGCTGGAAGGCGGTGCGAGGGGAGCTGGAAGGTGGCGCGAGGGGA